>CM032228.1:100385000-100610000 GCA_019009955.1 Riptortus pedestris | reverse complement strand
CAGTGGGAGGGGTGTTTAGAGTGGTGGAATTTCGAAAGTTCTTAATATCTCCGTTATTATGCGTCGGATTAAAAAAATTTATAAAACCAATCTTATTGAAAACCCCATTAAGGAAATTGATACTAAATATTCCATAAAACTTAAAAATAGTGTTTGGTAACGAGCGAAAATTCCAGCATAAAAACTTAAAAATAAATATATATATATATATATATATATATATATATATATATATATATATCTATATATATATGTGTGTGTGTGTGTGTGTGTAAAATATATATAAATGAAACTATGTGAACATTTGACCTTGGCTGGATCTCTTAACGTACAGAACAAAAGTCAATAATTAATAAGATTTTTAAGTTGAGTGACTGTTTATTCTCAAAGCAACGATGATGGTACAAGTACGCCCAACACAGTAATTGTTGAATAAAAAACCTTTTAAAGTGTTAGAAACTAATGTTTCGGGTTATCCGATTAAAAGTTAAAAATTAGAAAAACAAGGGGGAAATGTTTATTAATTAAAGGAATTACCATTTTTCAATGGATACTCGTTCTTTATTAATTAAAAACCTAAATCTCTAATTCTATCAATGAAAGAAATCATAATATTAAATTTTATTTTAAAATAAATATTCATTTTATCAACAGAATAGTGGTGAAGTGCAGTTCTTTAATCTTTAAAAAACATTTTTTATACATATATATTTTAGGACTCAAAACGTTTTGTTGATGTATTAATTAGCACCTTAAATTCCAGGTTTGAAGGCTCGAACTGAGTAAAAAACAGGTAAGAAAATAGACACAAACAGTCGGCGAGTGATGACATTTTGCCAGGCATCTTCTTGGAAAGATAACAGGAAAATTTACGACGTTTGTTTAAGACTAATGCCCCACTAATGGACTCGGCCAAAAACCATTGTTTCCCAAAATGGGGCATTTATTATACGTGTCCAGCGTTTCATAAAAAAAGTAATATATGGATTTCTGTCTTTCAGCAGATTTCCCTCCAGGGGAAAAAGCGTTGATGCAATTTTAGAAAAATCTGATCAGTCTTATATACAGATAGACACACACACACGCACACACTCATATATATATATATATATTTTTCTTACGATGCAATTTTCGATTAGAGTGTTACCAAACACTATTTTCTAAGTTTTTTGGGGTAGGTATTGGTGTCATGCCCTCTTCAATCATGATTCTATATGCTCACAACCTGAATTGCTGATATCAGTTATGATAAATCTATTAATAATAAATTAATAATGTTAGCCCATTGGCCATTTGGTAACGCATGTAGGATATGAAAATTAGTTGATATAGAAATTTAATGTTCTTCCCATGTAATAGTAAAATAATCATTGAAGACAAGGAATAAGGTAGGAATGAGATTATAGTTCCACCTCAGTATTCTCTTAGTACATCGTAAGAAATTGTCTATAGAACATCTTATTCCTTAAAATGAATATGATCATTACTCCAGATATTATTATTATTATTATTTATTAACGTCCACTTTTTGAAACTTAGGCTAATCGGGACGGGTTATCTACAGGTTACCACCCTTTTCTAGCCAGGGTGGGATTTTAGGACGTTATTTAATGAATTTCGTCACTAAATAATTTCCTTTGCCCAGGCAAGAATCGAACTCGCCTACACTTACTCCAGATATAAGACTATTGTGAATATCTTGCTAACTTATGACATGATGGGATACAAATACTGATCAATACGCATTCAGCTGCTTAATTTTAATCACATAATGATTATAGGAGAAACTGTTCATTGAAAACATAAATTCTAAATCTCTGCTAAAAAAAAAAAAAAAATAAACTATTCTCCAATTTAAATTCAATATTCTGAGTGGCTAAAAGTTAAAAGGCCTAATCATTTCCTCGAGTCATTGATCGAATCTGACAATAGTGATTAGTTCTATGATTCAGTGTACTCACGTACTAAAAATATATTACTTAAAACTTCACTCATATAAATCATTCATAGCCTTTTTTAACGAAATAGAGATTTCCAAATCGGTATCTACTTAAATAGCAGCAAATACCGAGAGTGTAATATATATATATATATATATATATATATATATATATATATATATATATATAAGGTAAGAAATGAAAGGTCTCGTTCCTTCACAGTTGTTTCATTCTATGCGACAGAGCATTTTCAGAGCATGCGCTCCATCATCAGTTCCTTCTTCACAATGGTGTTACTGAAACCAAGGGTTCCCTGTGACTCTGGAGTCCTTGGTTCCAGTAACATCTCTGTGGAGAGGTCACTAATGATGGAGCGCTTGCTCTGAAAACGCTCTGTCGCAAAGAATAAAAAACTGTGAAGGAACAAGACCTTTCATTTCTTAAGTGAAATAATAATTCCTTCGCCTCCAGAACCTCAAAAATGGGTGTGTGTATATATATATATATATATATATATATATATATATATATATAATTGTAACCTATGTATGTACATTGTTTTTTTCCCACGAAATTTCACGATAATTTTTCGTTTCGCATGCCATAGACACGATATCTGTAATTTGTGGCTTTAACTTGCGCCTGTTTGTTTTTTTGTTTGTTACCTTTTCGAGCCTAAACTACTAAACCGAGTTTTATGAAACTTGGTACGTTTATTACTACTAACCCAACTTAGACTTTAGGCTATACTAATATTCTCAGAGACAAACAGAAGTGGGGGTTATAAGGGAGGCCATAAATGAAAAATTACAATATTTTGTTTCCTATTGGGTTGCACATAACTAAGGTTGTTTATAGTGTTATTTATAGTAACTTTTGTTATATACATTTTTGTCGTAAACCGAAGTATTAATGAGGGATACGATAAAAACTATACCGGTAGTCAACAATTTTGAAGGACATAAAAGACTAAACTGAACTCATTATATGAAAAATAGCCGCACTTCGTTTCCTTTTGGTTTTTCAGCTACATATCAGAGGTGTTTATTTAGAGTTTTTCTTATATTCTCTTTTGTCGTACAAAGAAGTAGGCACGGTTTACACTAGAAACTATAGCCAGAGTCAACAATTTTATTGGTACTCATTAAAGTGTTTTTAATATAGGCATATTATGACAACGATGTTATGCCATTAGACTTTTATGATAGTCTGATAGTATGATTCTGATTAAGGGGGTTATAAATCTCCGCGCCACCCCTCCTATAATAGTGTTTAGATTATTCAATTTGTATAATGTATTATTTAAACAAAGCCATGATGAATTTGAATATCGTGTGATAGCGGATGTTGTACGGAATCAAACTTTAATTGTGGTATATTTTATCTTATTTCCTCCGATATGTTGAAGTAATTGAAATGAATATGTACTTTCTATAACTATTAAACATTACTTGGTAATGCCATTATAACAGAGCTACAATATCATTCCCTCGCCTCGCTTTAAAATTATAAATTGAATTATTTTTATGATACGACTGTTATCTACCTACATCAGGTATACAAAATACTAGAAAATTCGATTTTTTTAATGCTTTGAATAAATAATTTAAATAAACCAATGTTGAACGCTCAAGCGGCAACGGAAGTTGTTGGGTGGCTAACACAGTTAATTGTGTTAATATATTTCCTGTGAAATTTTGTATTTGCTTTCTACACATATTTACTATTATGTATGGAAATATGTACATTAGAGATGATATTTAATTATAATAAATGCTATCCATGATTATGATTTGAATTATTCACGATGTGTCAAACAGTGAAGGGGAATTGATTAGGGACTTATTTTAATTTTTTCTTCAAAACCAAAATTTCTCTTCTATAAGTCCCCTATCCAAACCTTACGGCAAAAGAATGCGCCCAGATGGGAAGTGTAGTCGCACAGATTGAAGCCGTGCCAAAAAAAAAAAAAAATAATATTATTATTCAGCCTCAAGTGATTTCCCGAGCGAAGCCGGGTACCTCAGCTAATATATTTTATATATATATATATATATATATATATATATATATATATATACACACCCGCTTTGCGGGAGACACTTTCAACTTCCATGAATGCCTAACACAAAGTCTGCAGAGTATTGAAAATTTTGAATGGTGGAAGTATGAACCGAATATGAAGGGGCTTAAACATGAATCAAACTGATTTTTTTTTTTAAATTCAAATTCGGCTCTCCATTAAGGTTTTTGTGATACAACATATTTATTGAAGTTTACTTTAATATTTATTCATTTATAGACTTCGACAATATTTACTCATTCATTAAGTTAAAATAAAGTAATTTAAAGTGTTACATACAAACTATCTTTCTTGACTTCAACAATTTGGAACTCTTTTACATTCCATTCTATTAATAATACTATATTAATATTATTAATAATATAAAAGGAGGTAATTTCTTCACTCATTGTTTATTTATTATTTTTCAGTTCATTTCTCTAGCATTTTTACTTCATTGTTCGAAGAAAATGAAGTATTGTAGTCGCGAGAATACGGTTTTCAGATATCATTGAAATTATTTGTTTTGAATCTCCGTAAACACATTTTGACTAGTTTCGGCAAAACGTCTGATTAAAAACGGCTAATCTTCGAATCTTTAATTTTCATATTTGCAAAGTCTATTTGCGTGCCTGCACTTTTGTTCAAAGTTGACAAAGGGGTCTAAAATCGATAATTTCAAATTTCTCCGTACGCAATGAAGATACAAACAACTTGTATAGAACCTTTTTGTTTATAATAAAAATGTCTATTATATATTTCGTGTTCTCAGACATTTTTCGATCAGATGCATTGGAACAGTGGCGGCTCGCGTTTAGGCACTGTGGAACTGCAGCAACCCCAATTTCCACTTGATATTATCTATAACATTTAATATAATGAGCCTTTTTTCTTTAATTCTTTCTTTATACATGTATAATATTAATCCTTAAGCTTAATGCAGTAACCACCCCCCAGTTTATAAAAAAAGATACAGAAATCTTTGTATGGAACTCTGAGCTTCACAGTTCCAGCGGCGAGGTGTTTGACTGTTGTGCGCATACAGGAAGTTCCACGCGAGCCTGCAAGGGAGAGAGAGCACTGTCGTTGCACCCTTGCTTGCTAAGGCTAAAAATTTTCTGGAGCAGCACCTCCACTATTAGCATATTTCCCTAAAGGGAAATCAGCTATTGAGGTCGTACTCATGACGCGATTTTCGAAAAATTTCTTCAAATGTCCATCGATCCTACCCAGGAAATGACGAAAATGAGGTCCGTTCAATATATATATATATATATATATATATATATATATATATCTGTTTTAGCATTGGAAGGAAGATTCGTACATTTTCAAAAGTTATTTTTGTATTAACGTTCTCTTAGCGCTACAATGGGCAATTGGGTCATTTTTAATGAAATGCAACTATACATTTTGTTTATTTAATTTGATAGGTATACAAGGTAGTCATGTGGTGCCCGCATTAGATTTTAGTCTTGTAACTTATATAAGGAGTGAGATATCTGAAGAGAGTGCATTCCTTGATTAGTGCTCAAGATGCGAGGTGCGAGTAGGTCCCTCGGAACTAATTTATTAGGACCCCTGGTGTTTAGGTGTTACAATGGAAGGCCATTAGTAGCCCAGGCTACTGTGGGCTCTAAAGTATTGTTTCAGATCCTGGAAAACTTTCCAACAGACAATGTCTCTGTCAGTAGTACACCATCTGAGAGGCAACCCTCGCAGCAGGACTCCACTCTCTGAACCAGCAACAAGGAACACAGCCACTTGCTGAGACAGAATGGAACAAACAGATGTACAGCGGGCATTCTCTACTTCTCAGAACACATTGCTTGTCTTCAAAAACTCTTTAATTGGGCATTAGTCTCAACAATGGTTAGTACAGAATATATGTGGAAAATCTTAGGTACATTTTGTTTAATAACAATCGAAGTAGTTCAACGAAAGAAGACGGTATTTTACTTTACTGATCTTATACCTTTCTCGCAAAGTAGTAGACACTAAATCCTAGTATTAAAAAGTCCGTCACGCAGGGGCTGCGTAAACTAAGCAGATTTCCCACGTGAAGGTTTACAATAGATAAATATACATACAGGTAACACAGCCGTGAATGCTCAATAAATGTACAATACAAGGCTGAATTGTAAACAAACAGGCAAGCCAACCTCGTAGGGCTGCATAGATAGACCTGAAAGATAAACAATTAATGAAATATATTTGAATATAACATATTAATTTTTTTGAAAACAATTTACTAAAGCTAGTGGTGTAATTAGTCATGAATCAGAATCAGTTTTATCTCAATCACTCAAATTTTAGTAATCCAAAAACAAACGAAGGGGGGGGGGGTCAACAGAACGTATTTGCATATATCTCACAAAGTAAAAGTTCAATGAAAACAATATTTGGTATTTAGGCTTCAATTAATATCTTTTATTATACAACAGAGCATTATTTATGTAACACTAGTAGAAGTGGGGGTTTACTGAAGGCTGAAAACTGAAAAATGCAAATATCTCGGTTAATATTCAAGATAGAGAATAAATGTATTTAACATCATGTATAGTGTATTTAATTTTCAATAAGATTGATTTTATACACTTGTTCGGTCCGACTTATAGTAATGGAGATATTTCGAATTTTCGAAATTCTCCCCCTCTAAACCCCCCCTCCCCCTGGTCCGATTTCAGCCGTTAACGAAATTGATCTTTCTTTTTACATAAAACGACTAAATATCGAGTTTGGTAACGATTACACAAAAATTTCGACCGCTAGAGCGGTAACAGACAAATATATATGTATATACAGTTTTGAACGGACCTCATTTTCATCATCTCGTAGGTAGGATCGATGGACATTTGAAGAAAACATTCGAAAATTCCGTCATGAGTACAACCTCAATAGCTGATTTCCCCTAAGGGAAATCTGTAAAAATATTCTTAGAATTGCATATTCATGAATAAGTGGTATCATTTTTTAATCAATCCATGTAAATTACCTAACAACAAGAAAGTACGAATAACTCGCGTAATATTTGAGTTACAAAAAAATGAATTGCAGACCATCAATAGTTTAACAAGATTGATTCCATAATATCTTACAATACAACTCATAACAACGAGGATATTTTTAATTTTTGAATCTCCCCTATTCCATGGTCCCATTTCTGCAAACAAGAAATATGACCTTTAGTGTTGACTGAAACGATTCATTATCGAGTATGGAACAGATCAAATAACCAATTTCGAGACAACAACAGCTTACAGGTAACATGACACATCTGAGTGAGAGTGGAGGAGGTATATTGAAAGCTGGGACCTCTGAGATCCGAATATCTCGGTTAATATTAATGATAGAGAAAATATGTATACACCAACATTGTAATTAAATTTTCAATAAGATTGGTTATAGAGAATTTTTCGATCTGACTGATATTTACAGAGGGATTTCAAATATTTGACTTTCCCCCCTCTAACCCCTCCTCCCCCGTTAGTTTTCAGCCTTTAACGAACTTGATCTTTAGTATTACATCAAACGTTTACATATCGAATTTAGCAAAGTTAAAACAAAAATTGTGATCCCTAGAGCAGTAAAATACTGTATGTGTGTGTGTGTGTGTGTATATATAAAATTTGAATTGGTCTCACCTTCGTTATCTCCTAGGTAGAAAAGACAGACATTTGAGGAAATGTTTCGAAAATCACGTCATGGGCAGAAATTCAATAGCTGATTTCCCTTAGGGAAATCTGGTAAAAGAACAAATGGATTTTCTAGCTTGAATTCCATATTGTCCCTTTTCCTTTGAAAAATTATCAGATGTCATGTACCTCTCACTCCTCCCGAGATTGACCCTTCTGAACTGTCTTATTCCTCAATTACGTTTTGACTCCTTTCGCTAATATCTGTTCAGAGTTTTGGACTATTAGTGTACCAAATTAGGAAAACATTCTCGGGTAAACTCCTTGATTAGTGAAATGTTTATTACTTAACATTACGGTGACTTCCGTTAATGCCAATGTCCTCAAATTGTACACATGTCTAATGTCTTTTGTAACATTTATTAAATATTCTATGAAAGACTATATTTAAATATTAAGTTCGGACAAATATAAAGCTGATTATAGTTTACGCTAAACAGAAACAAGTACGGCTACTGTGAACCTAATGAGAGCAATTTTCTTAATACTGGACAAATGGTCTATACTTCCGCGGGCTGTATCCGAAAAAAAAAGAACCATATGAATCAATATATGAATTATTTTTTTTACTGTAGACTAATAGAGATATGGGGGGGGGGGTATCTACTAGCTAACGTTGATTAGCGTAGGAGTAAGGATATATTTTATGAGTAGGTCAAAGAATAATTTGCCAAGAACTCAGGTGGTAATCTAACACACGTCTCAAAGTTAAGCAAAGGAATTACACAGAACTCACGTGGCTAGATAAATGCCCTTTTAATATTTTAAAATATATTCAACCTAAAAAATCATGGTTTTGGTTTCTGATTTAGGTACTGAGGAGTATAAGTTGCAGTATATTCACATCCAAAAGTAAATAGGAGTAGTAGAATGATTAACATTGAAGATAATTTATTTATTATTATTATTCATCTACTCAACTAATTTAGCGAAACCGAAGGATCCTTTTCGGTTGCTTGTGGTGAGGATGAATTATTTAGCTGGGTAAAATTACTTCGAGGTTACTCAATTACATTTATTGACAATAATATGAAAATAGCAAGGAAATATATTAGAAAATCTAAGAGCAGCAACATGAAGCTTAGTCAGTACTGGGTGACTACAGAGCTAGTTTTGGGGTTCCTGGAATGGCGGAGTCTAATGAGTAAATCAATCTGAGAATATGACGAAGGACATTGACTCTCTAGATCCTATCGACCACCGAACTGGCCTTTGGTAATAAGACTGCTCTTTTCAACTACTATTTTCTTCAATCTATCAGTCTTAATAATTATTTATATATAATTTTCTACTTAATATGGATGCACAACCTATTAGTCAATTATAAAAAGTCCGTCACGCAGGGGCTGCGCAAACTAAGCAGATTTCCCGCGTGAAGTTTAACAATAGATACCGGTAACACAACACCACCGTGAATATTAAGTGAATAAATACAAACGATAATAAGAAACCTCCCGACGGAAAGCATCTGAAATGTAATACAATTTAGTCATTAAGAGTCCATTTATTTATTTATTGTATGTATTTTTTAGTCACTGGGGTAGCTAGATAGCTGTGCCACTTATTTCCTGATAACTTTATTTTTCTAGATTTATTGTCTATGAATTCCTATATATATGTTGCCAGTTTTGTAATATTCCTGAACTTGTTATTTTCATTGCTTCCCGATCAGTGGTTAATCAAAATCTGGGTGGTTTCTGTCAAACATTTCTAATGCAATAGTCTTGTTTTGAATCCTTATCAAAGTTATCTTGGTTGGTAGCCATTATAAAGGGAAATGTTTTTGCAGCAGTCTTGTATTGTGATAGTTCGTGGAATACTATATGAGTACTCTCTCATATTGGAGGTGAAAGGGTTGGTTCAGAGTGCAATGTTTTGAGATAATATAAGCTTAGTGAAATAATATCGCTTATTAATGCCAATGCTCCTACCCAATGCTATGTTTTAGATCAATCGGTGAAAATAAAAGTTTGCCTGAGTGTTCTATGCATATTTATCTAACGTATATTCAAAGTCTTTTTTAATATCATGCCCAAGAAGAGTTGGGGTTTCCGTATTTTACAAAAGGAAACGATAATATTCTTCTGTTAATGGCAAAGAAGGGTTACAACTATATTTTTGATTTATATGGTTGACATCTGCATCAAATAATGGCAAGAATAATTATATACATGACGAGTGTTACACAAGTTAGGTATTTATAAAAAATCCCACGATCAAAATGACAATATACAAGTTTAATTTGATAAAGAAACCGCAATTAAATAGTGCCCACATAACAAATACGAACGAATCCACAATAGGTCGTCTATGAATGAATAAGATGAAACAAGGAGTATCAAGTCACGTTTTGTTTGGTGTCACTTAAGCTAAAAAGTTTAAAGCTTGTCATTTCACGGGTGATCCCTCTCGTGAACGTTCTTAAGTCTGAAATGTCTTTCATATACTTCACGGAGGATTTGTCACGAGCAGAGAGGGTCATTAATTTTTTCCTCTTGGTCTTAAGAGTCTTGGTCCGTCAAAAAGAGTAATAGGCAATATCAGTGACAGATACTGCCGCGGAGACGACGTATATGACCCTCATATTTGGCAGGTTATAACCTAATGTAATTTATTAATGTCAAGATGAAAAACGGGTTTTTAATTACACGGCTTAGTAGGATAAAGAAAGACCCCCACCAGAGAACAACGTGCTGGAGGTACTTGGAGCTCCTATACATTGCATTTATATAAAAATATTTTGCAGACAATATGGCGGAGAGTCAGGATAAATACAGATTAAAATGATTCATAAATCACTTTATTGCCCAACTAAAATTACAACTATATTTTCTGGTAATACCTTCTACTAGCTAAGTCTAGTGTAGACTATCTATAAGAAATAAGGCGGATCATGTCAGCTGGTTACAATCGATGCGTCAAAAAGTAAAACCATCACCTATTATCACTGAAGAAATTTAGTTTAGAAACCAAACGAAATTATTATATTTACATAAGAGGCTAAAATGGTAAATTATCCTATGATTTTTCTAATAAGTTAAAAAATACTTGATTCAGATATCTGAAAATAGCCAAGCGTAACCAATCGCTACACAGACTTTTATTTAGTGAATAGAGTATTTGGCGTTCCCAACCCGCCCTCAGTGCTAGAAAAAACAGTTACACGATAACATAGTAAACACCAACATAAATATGACATTCAAAAGTAAACTTAGCAATGAATGCATTTAGTAGCTCACCCCCCCCCGCCCCCCCCCAACACACACACATATATATATTTTACATATGTGTCACAATTTCACAATTTTATGTGTCTCACAGCAAGGATCACGTCATCCACAACTGTAAGATTGGAAGACATTAGAAGAATGTATTGAAAAGGTAACTACTAGAAGACCCTCAATTTCTGATTTCCCTTGTAAACTTCCAATTTCATTCTTTATAATGAATCAAATCTAAGCTGAAATAATGTTGGAGAATATTCTTTCGAATGTAAAATAAATTTTAAAAAATAGTACCTGTTGTTAGTACTGTATATGATAATAAATACAAAACCTTCATGGCTCCCTGGAGAGATGCAAGATAGCTTGTAATTTGAAATTATAAATGTCTTAAATATAGGTAAAGGCCAAAGAGATATATGAAACAATAATTGTGTTACAAATCTCAATAAAGTTAAAGATGTTTTGTTTAATTGTCAGTGCTGACCTCGGCTTGATCTCTGAATTACGATTAGTGCAAATAGGGATTGCATTCTTAATTTAATGAATTTATAATTGTCGTTCGCTATTCAGAATTATAATGACAATCAACCTCCAAACAGTATTTTTAATTATTATTATTTATTAACGCCCACTTTTTGCTACTATAGCTAATCGGGACGGATTATCTACAAGCTACCACTCTTCTCTAGCCAGGGTGGGACTAAGCCATTTTTTTAATGAGTTGGTCGCTAAATAAATTCCTATTGCCGCGGGAATCGAACTCGTCCCTTTAGATTTACCATGTAAGATTAAGCATGATGATGCTATAATTACATATTTTAAGTACATATTACAAGAAAGTCCGTCACGCAGGGGGCTTGCTAACGAAGCAGATAACCCATTTCCAGGTATAACACACTTATGATCAAGACACAACCACATATTATCAATTTGTATGAAAAAGTCCGTCACGCAGGGCTGCGTTAACTAAGCAGATTTCCCACGAGCGCCACGTATTTGCATTTATCTCAAAACGTAAAAGTTCAATGACAACAATATTTGGTATTTAAGCTGCAAATAAAGTGTTTCATATCATGATTGAATATTGTTAATATGAGATGAGTAGGAGTGGGGCTTTACTGAAGACCGAAAACTAAAAAATGTAAATATCTCAGTTAATAATGAAGATAGTGAAAACATGTGTATTCCAACATTTATAGAACATTACATTTTCAATAAGATTGGTTCTATACAATTTTTCGATCAGACGCATAATAACGGAGATATTAAGAATTTTCGAAATTCTCCCCCTCTAACCCCCCCCCTGCCCTGGTCCGATTTCAGCCGTCAACGAACATGATCTTTTTTTTTTGTATAAAACGATTATTTATCACGTTTGGTAACGATAAGACAAAATTGCGACCGCTAGAGCGGTAACAGACAAATATATATATATATATATATATATATACAGTTTTGAACGGACCTCATTTTCATCATCTCCTAGGCAGGATCGATGGACATTAGAGACAAATTTCTTAAATCGCGTCATGAGTACGACTTCAATAGCTGATTTCTCTTAAGGGAAATCTGCTAAAAAACAAAGAGTAAAATGACCTTGGATTTATCAGTGGCGATACCACATATTCATTTCATTCGGTCTCTTGATATAATGAATCACCAGTTAATTTCTTCCAACCACAGTTATTCAGTATATATTAGTCACGAAAGTATGTATTATATATATGTCACAATAATGTAATTACTAGAAACTTTACCAGGGAAGCAAAATCCATTCGGTATTTACGTCATATTTTTTCGACGAATGGAACCGAGAATAGAAATAAGATTCATAAAAACGTCAAATAACTCTTGTAAAGCAACCAAATGTCAGTGCGGAGACTACAGAAACTATGGTTGAGGAAGTCAGTGGCCCCAAACTTCTATTTAATAAATATAGAAGAGATCTTCACAAACTCTCCGAGAACATTACAGAAGATGAAAGACATCAAGATAATTAGAAAGAAGCAACGTCTATTTGTATATAGTGTATTTTTTTTTTATTAAATTATATTTTCCTCACTTCATGAATTGTATGTGTTTGAATATATATATATATATATATATATATATATATATATATATATATATATATATATATATAATTTAATACATACATAATTTAATTATTTTTTATTCATAATTGCTTTTTACTGATAATTAATTGTGTGGCAACGCTATCTGTAAGCTTTTGTTACATATAAATTGGAAGAAATATAAAGATGTCCTTGATGCAGGATTGGTTTCCTACCTTTTTCATTCTCATTTCCTTGCATATTTATAAAATTCATTCATAAATAAATCTAAATCTGAAAGTAGCTTGTCCCATATCTGAACAGGAATAGACCACTTGTTTTCCACTTCCTCATAGGCCAAACTCTATAGATGATAAGTTTAAACTCTTGATAAGACACTTTATTGGTCTAAAAAGCCCTAACCTCACCACTAAAATTTAATGTATAATTACAATTTGCATCAAAATGAGGATTAACAAATAAAAGTAATTAGGGAACTTTATTTGTAATATAAAATTTATTTTATTTAATCATTACCACGAATGTTAAATATTATTGTTGAATTTTATTGGATTGTCAAATAGTAAATTTCATTTTTCTATTGTTAAGTAAGTATATAATTTTAAATATTTAAAAAAAGTGAAAAATTTACATTCTAATTAAGATATTATAAATCATCCCAGATTTTGAAAGCTTCGAAAGATGAATATTGAAGATTGGGGGGTAATATATGATTATTCTGCCAAAAATCTCAACATAATTAACATGGGGTTAAAGCGTATTTGAATGGAATTTTTTTGTAAACTGTAGTCCAGTAGGAGAAAGATAAAAAACAAACTTACCGTACTTTTGTCACTTAAAAGACACTTCTTCAAACAAAAACAGACGAATTCCAATGTTTTTTCTTAAACAAGATTTTATCTAATAAACGATGTAGTTAATGGAATTATTAAACTTAAATCGAACTTTAATTATTGCTTCCTATTCTACAGAATGTGAAAATATTTCAAATAACAACAACAAAAAACACACAAAATATAAATTTGATCTTTTCCTGTTCTGGCCACATACAAACTTTTCTTTTGAAGACCACATTTTTATCCATTTGGTAGGATCGGTGGAAATTTGAATAAAGTTTTCAAAAATCGTAGCATAAGAATAACTTCAATACCGACGCGTATAGGAAACTGTAGACCAGTTCATGTTTCAGGTCAAGTAAAGTCAGGAGATTTTTCCCGGGCTCTTACACCCTTCTGAAACTCAACAGCCCCTACCCCTTGTCAATCAATATCTCAAAATTCATTTTTCGAAATTAGCTGTAAACAGGATTTGATTTCTCCAAAACACCAGACGTGTTTGTTTTGTACTATTAACTATTAAAGCACTAAATAAGGCACTAAGGCCTTGAAGATGTTGTAACGGTAGTAGGTTAGGGAGTGCTCCAGTTGGTCACTATCCTAGTCTTGGTCCTTCTAAGTAAGGCATTAGTACAACAAAAGGCGCCACGGGTGGCCTTCCTTCTGTCTTCCTACACCCCTGTCACAACACCCATAAATCTATCCCTATAGACTAAAGGCTCTGGGCAATAAAATAATAAAAGTTGTTCTTGTCAGGAACCTGGAGGCTCCTCGGCACAATGTGCAAGGGGTTACTGAACTCCTCTTGGCCAGCAAGCTGAATGCCCTTTCAGGACTATTCTTTCCAAAGGACCCATTATTTTGTTAACATGTTCTTAGGGGGTCACCAATGCAACAGCAGGGTTCCATTTCCACTAACCTGCTTCCGATCCTACAGAGTTTTGTTGCCTGTTCTATTAAAAAAATGTTTAAAACACAGAACAATGAGACAATATTGAAATGTCTAGAAAGTCCTGTTAAAATTCTTTAGAGAAAGGGTCTTTGATTAGGAATAAGGCCTCAAAAAACCAATCCAGCACAAAGACCACTTGTTTCTAAGCACCTCCCCTCCCCCCATCTCACTTATAAAGTCCGTCACGCAGGGGTTGCGTAAACTAAGCAGATTTCCCTCGTGAAATTATACAATAGAGAAATCTCCATAGGAGAGCCAAACGGTTACGGCAAAGGGCCAAACTAGCTTTTCGCGGGAAATTCAAAAATCCGGTATCGGCCCAAATTTCATAAAAATGCAAATATCTCGGTTAATATTCAAGATACTGAATACATGTATAGAACAATATTTATAGTAAATTTAATTTGCAATAAGATTGATTCTATACAATTTTTAGATCCGACGCATAATAACGGAGATATTTTCCCCCTCTAAACCCCCCCCCTCCCACTGGTCCGATTTCAGCCATTAACAAACTTGATCTTCCTTTTTACATAAAACGATTAAATTCCGAGTTTGGTAACGATCAATCAAAAATTGCGACCCCTAGACCGGTTACAGACAAATATATATATATATATATATATATATATATATATATATATATATATATATAAAATTTTGAACGGACCTCATTTTCGTCATCTCCTGGGTAGGATCGATGGACATTTGAAGAAATTTTTCGAAAATCGCGTTATGAGTACGCCCTCAATAGCTGATTTCCCTTAAGGGAAATCTGCTAAAACTATAGTAACTGATACCAAATTAGATAATAGTTCCTTTACGGAAATCAACTATTAGGGTTGTAGAATAATGAAAATACTGCATTTCCTTCAAATTTCAATCGAACTGACCATAATGATGAAAAATAGAAAAAGATTACATTATATATTAAGATTGATACTAAAATATTATAAGGTCCCACTTTTGATAAGTTGTAAAACCGTTATAAACCGTTGTAGTTATTAGTTTTATTTTAAACATTTACATATCTAGTTAATTCAAGCAATCAAATAAAAAATTCTTTCCCTGGAATGCTAAAAGGCTAATATTTATGTATTTGTCTATGAGTTAGTTTGACCCTATTTTCTGACATTTTTTATTATTGTTGGTATGTTCGTAAAATATTAAGAGCTCTTGGATCTTCGATTTCCATTAGTAATCACTGTTGTTAGAAATAGTGTAAACCAAACGGATTTCCCATGTCTTGAGCGTGACGTCACACATGACATCACGTCACATACTATAGCCTATTTCTCTTTTAGTAGGAATCATATGTAAACAAATTATGAAAGACATGATTATCGAAGCATGTCTCCAAACGTCAATCGATTCTACCCTAGAAAAGCGAAAATGAAGTCCGTTCAAAAGTATTTAAATGTCTGTTAACGCTCTATCGTCTCGATTTTTCTTAGAATATTACCAAACGCGATATTTAAACGTTTTATTTAAAACTAATGATTAACTCCGTAAATGGCAGATATCGGACCTTTGGGAGGAGGGAGGTTTAGAGTGAAAATGCCGAAAATTCCAAATATCTGCATTATTCAACGCTAGATCGAAAAGTGTAGAACCAATCTTATTGAAAATTTAATTTTCTATAAATTTTGTTAATCTCATATTGTAAACCTAGAATGCCGAGTTCGATTCCCGCCTGGGCAATAGGAATTTATTTAGTGAAGAAATCATTAAATAAAATTCTTTGTCCCACCATGGCTAGAAAAGGGTGTTAACCTACCCGTCCCAATTAGCCATAGTAGCCAAAAGTGGACGTTAATAAATAATAATTACAATAAATGTTGTTATACACATGTTTTCCCTATCTTGAATTTTAACCAAGATATTTGCATTACTATAGTTTTCAGCCTTCAATAAAGCCCTCATGGCTTATTAACAATAATAAGCAAGTTATATCATGGACTACTTTATTCTAGCTTTAAAAACCAAATATATTTTAAGGTAAGATGCGATTATGGACATTTCAGCTTAGTTTAGTTAAGATTATTAATCCTGGGATAGCAGTAGCTCAGTTTGTCCCGACTGGGCTTCTTTCATTCAAAAAGTAATTAAATTATTAACTACCTATTTATTGAAAGTATATTTCGTTTTTAAAATCAATGAAATAATGAAATTTATATCGCAATATTTTGTCATAGTAACGCGTGGAAAAAATGATCAGCCGACGCAACCTCTACGTTGACAGTGCTTGGGATAAAAAAAGGGTTTATAAATAGAAGTAGGCACATAGACGATGAGATGATAGGGCTCAGGGTAAGTACACGTATGAAAGTGTGGTACAAGAACCAGACCTTATAAGCGGCCCTTACACGGTCATTAATAATGACATTACTTTATCAGAATGACATTAATACTGATCGTGTAACGTCGACAAAGTTGGAATGACGAGGGGGAATGATGCGAATCCGGATTTTCTGATCTCGGCACATCATTACTGTAGACGGGAGGGGATACTGTCATTAATAATGATAGTGTAAAGTGTGCAGCATCATTACTCTGTCTACCACACGAAATTGCGAAGATTGGTAAATTTTTTTTCCGGATACGAATGATCAGTTTTTTTTTTAATTAATTCAAATTTATTAATTTCATTCATTAATAATTTTGTGTAATATGATTGTTTCATTTTTGTTCACATATCTTTGTAAATAAAAATTTATTAATTATTGAAAAGCTATTTGTCTGTATCTTGTTTCTTCACCAGATATCCGATTTTGATAAAAATTGGGTGGTAAGTCCTTGTCAAATCCGGAAAGGTTCCTAAAAGGTTTTTTCCCCTACATGTCCCAAGCATTATTAAAATGTTTTTTATAAGCTCTCCCTGGTTTGACACTGATTTACAACACGGAAAATGGCGGAAGAGTACTTACCTTCAAGTAATCTTGCAGAACATAGATAAGCACCTCACACGTTTCAATAATAGCAGCGCTTACTGACGATGGTGACATAACTGCTGAAAACTTGAGATCTTCAAAGTTTCTACCTGTAGCAAGGTATCGTAATGTACTAGTCTTTCCTTCACCGGCAAACACTGTCTCATAGTATTTTTTCTTAATAAAAAAGGTGTAACTAATTTCAGCAGTTTATCGAACGTCATGTCATTCATACGGAAATAGTTTTTTTAGTCCTCTGGCTCGGTGTCTCTAATTTCATTCAATAACAAAATATGAGAATATTGTTCACGTTTTTTTAACCACTCCTTTAACGTTTACCTTTTACTCGCCGTTTTGTAGCTAAAGCCAAAATTATAGCAATACAAGCGGTTTTGTGTGGATCCATTTTATTTTATACGTCTTGCTTTGACAGAGATCACCACTGTACTGAAGAAAAGTAATGACAATAAAAATGATTGTGTAAGGTTTTTACAGTAATGACAATCTGGAATGAAGTGCATTCGCAAAAAATGTCATTACTGGTAATGTCATTATTAATGACCGTGTAAGGGCCGCTATAGATGTAGGCATGATATTTTACAAAATCATTTGTCAATAATGTTCACTCTGGACTAGTCTTTGTTTATTAGCTTTTCAAGAAAGAGGATGAATAGATGAGCCAAATACCAAAACCAGTAAAAAGTCTCGAAAGGTCTTTAAGCCCCTAGAGAGAAGAACAGGGGTTGTATAGTTGGAACATAGGCCCTTGCAGCTCCAATCTTTGCATTAATTTGTGTGAGGAGACTGCATTGCACGCAGTTGCAAACAAGATACAATAAATATAATATGTGCTTTAACAGAATGAACCAGCAAAAGATCTGATATTCATCCCTGAGATATATGTCAACCTCACATGAATAAATTAATTCGATATGTCTTAGAAAAGTTATGGCTTAAATATCCAAGTTAGTGGAAACTCATTTCTAGGATCGCTTGAAAACTGTCAGAAAACCTCTCCAGAACAAAGCTGTCGTTGTTTGTTAGCGCCCACCTTATGTCATTTCGGCTAATGTGGGAGCTGTCTACAGGTTGGCACCCTTTTCTAACCAGGAAGAAGTACTGTTATTCGACAAATTTTTCTCTAATAATATTTCCATTGGCTACAAGGGAATCAAACGGATGCCACTTGTTGCTCAGGATTAGTGTTAGAGGAAATAACTGAGGCTGTGCACGCTGGCCAGATTAAGACAAGGACGATGTCTGATGCCCATTGCATTCTGTTGTTGTTGTCTAAGGGTAATACACAGCTTATCATTGTCAAAAGGGGGAAAAACATAAGATACACTATCAACAAAGAGAAATAATAAACAAAAAAACATAAATAGGTAAAAGAACTACTGATTAAACAATGATATGTTAAAAAAATATTGTAACTAGAATGGTTGACCTAGGAAAGGTAAAGTTTTCATAGACCGGTGGCGGAATACCTCATATACTTTACACTAGACTTCTATCTGGGTATTAGCAGATTTCCCTTAAGGGAAATCGGCTATTGAGGTCGTACTCATGACGCGATTTTCGAAAAATTTCTTCAAATGTCCATCGATCCTACCCAGGAGATGACGAAAATGAGGTCCGTTCAAAACTATATATATATATATATATATATATATATATATATATATATATATATATATATATACAGTCATGGTCATAGAAATTGCATCACCTATGATTGTTATCTTTTTAATCCTAAATGTCTATACAATCTGTTGGAATGAATTTGTTTACCTACTAGTATTAGAGAGAGATGTAATCAGTGGCTCATAGCTCAGCTGTGACCGAGTAATCCAACATTAAGCACGTTATTTCCTATTATTATGTCCAATAGACTGAATTTCAAACAAATGTCTTATGAGCAAAAAGTTAAAATAGTGGCATTTGCTGAAGCTGGAATGTCTTCTCGTGAGATAGCAAAGAGGGTGAGGTGCCACCAATCCACTGTGGTCAGAATAATAAAATAAAATCTTTCTCTTGGATCTACCGAGCGAAAGAAAGGGACTGGAAGGAAAAGGAAGACGGATGAGCGTTTAGATCGCATGATGATGAGATTATCTCTAGAAAATCGCTTCAAAACTGCTAAGGAAATATCTAGAGATCTAGCAGATAGCAATTTAGCAGAAGTAAATCGAGAAACACTGGGCAGACGATTAAGAGGAAAAGGTTTATGGCCAAGAAAACCAGCAAAAAAACCATTTCTTAACAAAAAAATGAAACAATCTCGGCTAAATTGGGCAATAAATTTTAAAACTTGGATATCTGATGACTGGAGGAAAGTGATGTTTTCAGATGAGTGTAAGTTCAACATCTTCAGTTCTGATGGTTCTCCCTACGTTCGACGTCGGCCAAATGAAAGATTTGAAGAATCTTGTACATTAAAAACAGTGAAACATCCAGCAAGTGTGATGGTCTGGGGATGTTTTTCCTACTTTGGAATTGGCAAAATGAACTTCATAGAAGGTCCAGTTAATGCAGAAAAATATAAGAAAATTTTGGAAGAGAGTTTGATTCCTCAATGAATTCTCATCTTACACACTGCAGAGACTTCATTTTTCAAGATGATTCTGCTCCATGCCATAGAGCCAAATCGGTAAGTTAATTATTTATTTATGTAAAAAAAATATGTTAGCTGTAAGATACATTATCTTCTATTCCCTTTCCCATTGTTTTTTTGGATAGGTAAAGCAGTTTTTAACAGAAAACAAGATCTTCACGCTACCATGGCCAGGCAATAGCCCAGATTTAAATCCCATTGAAAACTTGTGGATGATAATAAAGAAAAAAATTAATATTACGAAGCCTAAGGATAAAGATGAGTTGAAGCAAGCGATCAAAAATGTTTGGAATGAGGAGATTAGTGACGAAATAATAAAAAATTTGGTCGACTCAATGCCAAACAGTTCAACAAAATACTGATTTATATTAATATTTCAATTAATTTATTTTTAATGATTTTATACCATTTTTCTAAATAAATTCATATGATTATGTAAAAAAAACTTTTTTTTTCTTAAATTACTCATTAAGACTAAAGATTTCATTTATTATTTTATGAATATTATAAATTTCTTATTTGGGTTTTAATCATTTTTTATGGCTAATAGCATACTATTTTATTTTACAATAGATTTAAAAATTATCAAAAGTCAAGAACAATATTGGTTCAAGGAGATCATTCATTATTTTTAAGTGATGCAATTTCTATGACCACGACTGTATATATATTTGTCTGTTAAGACTCTAGCAGTCGCAATTTTTGTTTAATCGTCACCAAAATCGGTATTTAATCGTTTTATGTAAAAAGGAAGATCAAGTTCGTTAACGGCTGAAATCGGACCAGTGGGAGGGGGGGGGTTAAGAGGGGGGATTCTTAAAACTTCAAAATATCTCCGTTATTATGCATCGGATCAAAACATTGAATAGAACCAACCTTATTGCAAATTAAATTTACTATAAATATTGTTATATACATTTATTCTCTATCTTGAATATTAACCGAGATATTTGCATTTTTATGAAGTCTGTGGTCGGGTATAGTTCGGATTAGGTCGGCCGTTTCCGTAACTGACCGGCTCGCGTGGAAGCTCCTTATAACCTTACCTGTCGTTTCTAACCTTACCTTACCTTCCTTACTTTGTGTGATTTATGCAAATACGGTCTGTTTATCCGCCGCCCCCCCCCTTCTTTAGTTCTTGTACTACTAAAATTTGTGTTATTAAAGTATAAATTATTTTTACAATTCAGAAGCCGTTTCAATTGGGAATTTATTAAAATTAACTGAAAGATTTCTTATTACCGTTTGTATTTACTCATGGTGGGCTTGTGTTACCAGTATGCAGATTTCTCTATTGTAAAACTTCACGTGGGAAATCTGCTTAGTTTACGCAGCCCCTGCGTGACGGACTTTTTTTTTAACTTCATGACTGGTTAACATATATTTTTGAAATTAGAAATTAAGTTGAACATTTGTATAATTATTTTTGCAATTCTTTCCTGCAAATTCCATTCCAAAATGTGCCATGGATCTTTTCGACGACCTTTATATTATAATTCATTATTGGAAAGCTCATGTTAGGTATTCGTTAAAAGCACATTTACAATATTTTTGTTAATTTCAAATTTTTTGAAGTAAATGATATCCAAATTTATTATTGAGCTCCACCCCCCCCCTCTCGAGTCCAGTTAGACATGAGTATCTATAAATATGATTTGTTTTGTAACATGATAGGCATGACGTCGTAGGTAAAAAATATTTAGATTCCACAATTTAGATCAAATATTCAGAATATGCATCCAAACCATTCTCGATATTCAAGCCCTGTCAGTTTATTTCAGCAATAAAGTTTCTTTTTTAGCTGTCCAGGTCGTAGTAATTTATAGGAAAATAAAGCACATTGTTTTAGCAGATTTCCCTTAAGGGGGGGGGGTTCATCTCCTACCTGGGAGATGACAAATATATATATATATATATATATATATATTTGTCTGTTACCGCTCTAGCGGTCGCAATTTTTGTCTTATCGTTACCTTGGGGGTTCGAAATATCTCTGTAACTATACGTCGGATCGAAACATTGTATAGAACCAATCTTATTGCAAATTAAATTTACTATTAATATTGTTATACTATCCCCCCCTCTAAACCCCCCCTCCCACTGGTCCGATTTCAGCCATTAACAAACTTGATCTTCCTTTTTACATAAAACGATTAAATTCCGAGTTTGGTAACGATCAATCAAAAATTGCGACCGCTAGAGCGTTAACAGACAAATATATATATATATATATATATATATATATATATATATATATACATATACATATACATATATATAAAATTTTGAACGGACCTCATTTTCGTCATCTCCTTAAGGGAAATCTGCTAAAACTATAGTAACTGACACCAAATTAGATAATAGTTCCTTTACGGAAATCAACTATTAGGGTTGTAGAATGATGAAAATACTACATTTCCTTCAATTTTCAATCGAACTGACCATAATGATGAAAAATAGAAAAAAATTACATTATATATTAAGATTGATACTAAAATATTATAAGGTCCCACTTTTGATAAGTTGTAAAACCGTTATAAACCGTTGTAGTTAGTAGGGTCGTCAATTTTTGTCTTATTGTTTGTATTGTCGGATCGAAACATTGTATAGAACCAATCTTATTGCAAATTAAATCTACTATTATTATTAATATATACATTTATTCTCTATCTTGAATATTAACCGAGATATTTTCATTTATATTATATGTGTGCACATAACGACGGAGATGAGATCGGCTAACTTCGGCTCTAGTCGTGGGTTTCCGGCAAAAGCTAGTTCGGCCGTTATGACTGTTTGGCTCTTGTGAAACTTCTATATTGTAAAACTTTACTTGGGAAATCTGCTTAGTTTATGCAGCCCCTGCATGACGGACTTTTACTATTTACTGTATCTTCCATTTACTCCAATGTAATTCTACTTTACAGTTTATGGTTATTTTTAGATGTTTGAAATTTGTTGTTATGCAAGTACTATTAATAATTCCAATTACAGGTTAAAAAAAAATGTAGGGATTTTTTTTTTTAAATAAATCAAATATCATTTACTGTAGCTTTTTCGATAAAAATACAGTATTTAAGCAATTTTTCATTTTGACTAAACGTGAACATTCATGGATAATTAATTATTATTATATTATAATCCAAGTCGGTTTAAATCTATAATAAAAAGTCTTCATTTTGGAACAACACCAATTATGTCCCCAAGTCGTAATATGTATAGGATGAGGGTTTTATGTTAGATGCTAGTCGTTTTATGTCGTCAGAGGCATTTTACATAAAAACAAAAGGACGTGATTCGGTGCCCTCCTGGAGATAATCTTCTGGGAACACACTCAGCCGGACGTTTATAGTTAATACGTACACAATAAAGATATAAAATGAGTCCTTAAAAAGACACCAGGTTGTAAAATAATAAAAGTGGTGGTTTGAGTGTGTGACTGACAAGGATGGTGGGGGTAATAAACAGAGCGAGTGGTAATGATAGCTGATCGTAACCAGTCGAATGCCCCCCGACTCGAACCCCTAACAAGGTAGTTAAGGCTGTCTACCAGGTAGGATGACCGGCCATGCCATCTGGTATACAACACTTTAAACAACGCCAAAGCAAACCTTCAATATTCAATCAATATGTAAAAAGTATTTATGTTTTCAAAGAAAGTATTCAAACCATAAAACTCATAGAAAGCACTCACATGTATACGAAAATTATCATCCCATGCAGCTATTAGTGGATTTCCCTTAAAGGTCGTACTCGTGACAAGATTATCGAAAAAAAATCTTCAAATGTCCATCGGTCTTACCCAGGAGATGACGAAAATGAGGTCCGTTCAAAATTATATATATACTAGCGGACCCGACAGACGTTGTCCTGCATGATATTTCAAGCGATTAGGATATTAAATTTAATAATATTATTTTTAAAACAAAAGCTACTTTTAATAACACAGAAAACAACTTTTGTTATGTGTAAGTTTCCCTAAAAACAAATAGAAAATGAAATATCTGGAATATTTTATTCAGGCCTCCCTTATAACCCCCACTCCCGTTCGAACCTAAAAAATTTAATATAGCTTATAATCATACAAGAATAAATGCAAATTTACAAACCGAATTTTGTTAAGTTCCGTTCAATTGTTAGTGCCCAATAAAATTGTTGGCTCCCACTTTAATGTTTTATTGTGTATCTCGTTTATACTTTGCTATACGATAAAAGAGATTATAACAAAAGTTACTCTAAATGACAAAATAAACAACTTTTATTCTGTGCACATTTGCCGAAAAATCAATAGGAAACGAAATATCGCTATTTTTAATTTTAAGCCTCCCTCACAACCCCCTCTCCTGCTCCATCTGCCGGGCTGATTTTTGAATCTAAACGATCTAATGCGTCACTCAAACGCATACAAAAAAATTCGTTCAAGTCGGTCCAGCCGTTTAGGGGTAGTTCAATGACATACACTCGGAATGTAGAATTATATATATATAAATATATATATATATATATATATACATATATATTTAATTTTGAGCGGACCTCATTTCCGTCAACTACTATGTAGGATCGATGGACATTTGAGGAAATTTTTCAAAAATAGCGGACCTTAATAGCTGATTTCCTTTAAGGGAAATCTGCTAGTAAAAACAAACAACATTATGTAAACAAGAAAACTGAGATAAGGAATCTATATAACATACTTATCTAATATTTTAATGTACAGCAAGCCGATTGATATTCATTCGATTATTCATACACTTTAATCATTTTAATGAATCGATGTAATCAGCTAATTGGTATTCTCAGGCTGCATATTGTCAGTCTTGACATGGCCGCCTAGGTAGTAAGGGCAAATCATTTTATTATTTATACATGTCCAACTATGATGAGGATATCCTGAGAAACATGTAGAGTGAAAAATAAAAGATATTTCACGTGTTTTTGTTCACCTTCCACCATTACACCTTCAATGAAGTATTGTTGGTCACTCACTATCTTATAATTAGTTAACAAGTGTGGATGTTACAATGGTATTAGAGAATTTTTATCAAATAATAAAATTTTGAAAATGGTAAATTTAGTAGTAATAGATTTGCTGCTAAAGAATTATTTTATACAAAATGCAAAATAGTATATCACCAATAAAAAATACTTGCTAATAAAGTACATTTAGTTAAGAAAATCAAGAGGAATTCAAATGATAGGAGTTATTTTAAGTACTGTTACATGTAATACGCTACAGAGCTTGGACGTGTACTTATCTGATATAAGAAGGAACGGCTTATCTGTTACTCCGTCAACCATGGACATTTACTGAGATCTGCAGAGCGAGATGGGGCATCATGGTCCGTGAGTTGCCGGTTTAACTAATCGACAGACGGACGGACAGGCCGCCGTCTTTCATGTGGTAATAGGGACACCTTTTGTCGGGTCGGGCTGTCTCTATTAGCCTGGATTATTTTGATTGGACCTTCAGGGGTCGTATCCGCCGTCATCGCCGGTCCTATGCTCAGAATGAAATTCCTGGATAATCCTGGCGGTCTCCTGTAGGCAGAGAGCGAGTGAGAGAGAGAGGGGAGGAGAAGGATTATGTTAATGTCGTCTACTTTGTATTTGTGGCCCGCGTCGGTCGGCACCTTTGGTCCTCCTAGGACCGATAATCCCGTCCCTGTTCAGCATGCACCACCTCCAACACACCCTCGCGCCTTCTTCAGGCTTCTGTTTAACAAATTCTAATTGTTCAGGACGGCCATCCTTCACCTTCACCTTTCTTCCTCCTATTGAGGCAAAGGTATGTTCAAACTGGTGTGTAAAGGACTGTCTTTTTACTCATACCTCCTTGTCAGTTTGAATGCCTTCATTCATGAACGCCCGCCAGTAATGAGAGTCCCTTGACAAAAACATGTTTTGAGAAATGTGTTCGAAGTGGAGCAAGTAATGAATTCTTTTTGAAGAGGATAACATAGAAAAAGGCCACTTAATTTTTTTTAACATCGAATGAGCAACACGTAAAAGGCAGCATACCATATATTGTTATCTCGGATTGTAGGTTGAGATTGGAGTTCAAGACCCTTGGTCTGTAGTAAGGCTTAAAGAATGGCTGTTGATGGCTATACAAAGAGATGAAAAACAAATTTCAAAATTAATAATTCATGTCTCAGAATAGCATGACTCATCATCTACAGTATAAAGTTAAGGCCATCGAAGCTATTGATATGACCTCAGTAGGTGTCCTTGCAACGGTATTCGACAGATGTAATGAAATCAAGAATTTAATTGATAAACATGAACTCATTCATATTTCAGATATTCTCTTTCTCCATAATAGTGATATGCTTGCCTCCCTCCCTTCAAGTAGTTTTTATTATGATTTGGGGAGGCAGTTAATCGAATATAAAAATTAAGGATCAGGTAGGCCACCTGAGTTAAGACATTAGTCTTCATTTTCTTGATAAATCAAGAGACGTGGGTTCGATTCGCGCATAGGAAAGGGGCAAAACAACAGTGTAGAACAATTGTAGAATTCAACATAGCCCAGGATGAATGTCAGTTTCCATTGCTCCATCCTCATTTGACTAACAAAGGAGGATACTTATACAAATCGATGAAAAAATAAAATTTATTTCTTTACGTTTCTTATTTTTATATTATAGTAATTTAGTAGCTGATGAAAAACAATGAGTAATTTGTAAAACACTCGATGAGCTAGAACTGAAGAACACTAGATCCAGGTAATAAATAAAAAGAGGTCTTTCTACTTAACAAGTTATTTAACACTGAGACCTTTCAAACGCTTCTTACTTCCATTTTCAGAGCTGCAATGCTTTTGACAAGCAAGAGCTATTGAGAGATAGCTGGGTGATTCATTTCGTTATCATCAGTGCAACATATATGCTGAGGAAATATACACAATTAATATCATAAACATATTCCACATAACAAATAATCACATAATGTCTTTATATATATATATATATATATATATATATATATATATATATATAATTCTACAGTACGTGTGTATGTCATTGAACTCCTCCTAATTGAATTTGAATGAATTTTTTTGTATGCGTTTGGGTGACGCCCTGGATGGTTTAGATTTACAAATCAGCCCGGCAGATGCAGCAGGAGTGGGGGTAGTAAGGGAGGCCTAAAATTAAAAATAGCGATTTTTCGTTTACTATTGTTTTTTTTTGCAAATATGCACAGGATAAAAGTTATTTATTTTGTTATTTAGAGTTTCTTTTGTTATATTCACTTTTGTCATATAACAAAGTATAAACGAGGTATACACTAAAAAATTAAAGTGGGAACCAACAATTTTATTGGGCTCTAACGATTGAACCGAACTTCAGAAAACTCTATAAGTAAGTTAGCATTAATTCTTCCATGATTATAAGCTATATTAAATTTTTTAGGTTTAACGGGAGTAGGGGTTATAATGGAGGCCTGAATAAAAAATTCGCGATATTTCATTTTCTATTTGTTTTTAAGCAAACGGGCACATAACAAACGTTGTTTTTGTGTTATTAAAACTAGCTTTTGTTTTTAACATAATATTATTAAATTTAATATCCTAATAGCTTGAAATATCATGCTGGAAAACGTCTGTCGGGGCCGCTAGTATACTATAAATTCAAAACACAAACCAATTAAAGTAATCTTTTTTTTTTTTTTACAAATGTCAGGTAATGATTTTGCAACAAATCAAAATAACAGCGGAGCTAATAAATAGAGTACGAACTGATATATATGAGCAATGTTAACTACTAGCACTCTATTCAAGTAGTTATTACTCAATGATCCCACAATGTGGAATGGGTATTAGAACTGATAGAAGTTCAACCGTAAAGCCCGGCGACCTCACAGCTGAATAAAATTTAGTGTAATCCATGGTTTTGAGCACGTCATCATAACACGGAAGCATAGCACCAATTACACATATGTAGCAGTATATATATATATATATATATATATATATATATATATATATATATATAT
This sequence comes from Riptortus pedestris, assembly GCA_019009955.1. Taxonomy (NCBI): domain Eukaryota; kingdom Metazoa; phylum Arthropoda; class Insecta; order Hemiptera; family Alydidae; genus Riptortus; species Riptortus pedestris. The sequence goes on along the minus strand of CM032228.1, from coordinate 100,581,674 downwards.
ATAAATTTCACTACAGCACATTATATATATATTATGTGCTGTAGTGAAATTTTTCTGTACTGAGTTGGTACGCTTTCACTTGTAGATGTTTCTTTTTCAATTTTATCAACAAGTTCGTTTTACATACAACAAACAATTGGTAATAAAGGTGGACAACGACAGAAAAAGGTATAAACTTAAAAACATTTATAAAGAATATTAAAGACTATCTTAAAACAACAAAATTTCGTGAGGCATGGGCTATGCAGATTTTCCATATGCTGGTGTGAAACACGCCTAATCTAATCTCTCTGTATACACTCTCTATTTATAAGTAAAACTTCGATAAGTAAAACTTGGCCTATACAGAAAGCACAAGAACGCGATAGATAACAAATGACTCTTCATATGAGTTATGAATAAATGTGCAGAGCATCAATATTTTAACAAGATGGGTTCTATGACATTTTTCAACCCTACTCATAAAGAGAAGATATTTTGAATTCTCCCCTTACCGTATACCCTCCTGATCCAGGTTTGAATTCAGCCATTGTCGAATATGATCTTTCATGTTCAATGAACAGTTAAATATCGAGTATAGCATAGACTAAATAAACATTTTCCAACCAAGAACGTAAAATTATAATTGACATCATCACAAAACGTACTTATTTGCATGTACACCACATAATAAAGTTACGTTTAAAACTATATTTGGTATTTAAACTGGAAATAAAGTATGTATGATTTAACAGCTTATTGTTCATATGACATGAATAGGAGAGGGGTTTTACTGAACGCTGAAAACAAAAAAATGCTAATATCTCGGTTATATATATATATATATATATATATATATATATATATATATATTTGTCTGTGTGCTCTAGTGGACGCACATTTTGCAATAGTCTTAACAAACGAGACATTTAAAAGTTTTATAAAAAAGATCAAGTTCATTAAAGGCTGAAATCGGACCAGAATGGGGGGGGGAGAATTTCGAAAATTCGTCTACACACACACACACACACACACACACATATATATATATATATATATATATATATATATATATATACCCGTATATATAAAGGTAGATAGATTGATAGAGAGATAGATAGATAGATTGAATGGTCAAATTATCAAAAATCATGGACAATGACCAGTAGAAACACGGCAGTTACTAACAAAACATCCTGTTATTTTAAAAAAAATCAAAATCCATAATAATAGCAATAGACTCATTAAATGACGTTTAATACTATTTCTAAAATAAAGAGGCATAATTTACTCAATACAGAACATGATAATTCTTCAGAAAAATTTTACTTGAGTTTATATCTTTTTCAAGTTCATTTCTTAAAAATTTTATTTATTTTTTGTTTTGTTTATAACTAATAAGCTTGTTATAGATCAAAATAATGAATACAATTAAGACATTCTAGTTTAACTTTCAAGTTGTTTACGAATAGTTTGCTACATGCAAAAAAATGTGTAATTAATATATTTATATGCGTATATGAGTGCGTGTGTTTGTAAATAAAATTTAAATTTACCATATCATTGGCCTCTCCTACAGATAATTAACCTCATACATATCAAAAAGATGGTTACTTCCTCCAATATATAAAATACTATAGTCGGTAGATTCCGTTATTTCTTGCTGATAATCGAATACAGGAGGATAGTACCATGCCATCCAACTCGACGATCAGGCAGTACTGACACCATCACCGAGTGGTATGACAATAGACTTATACAATGAGTTGAACCTCAATAGCTGATTTCCCCTTGGCAAATCTGCAAAACATCTGTAGCCTCTGAACGACCGCCCTATTTGATTTGTATTACACAATCAACATTGTCCGCCAAAACTGCACTACAAAGCAGAGGAAACATCATTTATATCTATTTAGAAGAAAAATTCACTTAAAAACTACTTGTATAATGTGATCTTTACAGCTTTTTTTTTTCCTTTTTTCTCATGGAGAGAACAATTTGAGACATGTCATTTTGCAAAGGAAGGGAGTAAACAAATCTAGAAAGTTTCTATTTTTGTCTTCTGTGTGGTACATAACCCAGTTGTGCTATATACATATTTTCTTTTTTGATCATGTTTCTTCATTATACTTTAAAGATTTAATAATAAAACAGATCAATTCCAAGTTAGTGATAGCTATAGTAAAAATTGTTAAGTAATAATGATATATCAAACTAACCAGATTATTTATATTTAAAATAAATTCAGCGCAAAATCATTTCAAATGAAATAGAGTATTAAATCAAGAGCCAAAAAATTTCTTGGAATTTAGCTATGAACTGTGGACAAATTTTGCACGAGTGGAGATTGACTAAAAGTAGACAGGATTGTAAAATTCTGAAAAACGGAAATGAGCTATTAATAAAACAACAAATTTAAAAATATTTAAACAAAAAAACAATTAAATTCAATATAGATCCCCCTCCTAAAAACATATGAAATGTTTAATGTTAATTGTATAATATAGATGAATATTCCGAAATATGGGTAAAATAACTCGAAAAATAAAACAACCAATATCATTCTAAAGATTACAATTGACATTGCAGATTTAAACATTGTCTACATTAATGATCAAGAATGCAAAGGAAGAAAAATTCCTATTTCAGTCATGACTATTCCTATTTTGGAATTTATCCAAACATTAACCCAGACTAGCAACGCTTCCCAGAGTTTTTTTTTCTTTTGTGCGTGGGCCCATTTTTCAATTGCATACATTACCACTGGCCTAATCATGATCCAATAAATAAATAATCATGATTTTAAGTCATTTTCCACAGAAGATTTTAGAGTTTGAGAGCTTTCTGAAAGGTTAAGAAGCGCTTGATCACTGTAGCTAATTTCGTCCTAATGTCAGTTTCCATATTATTGTTCTCCTGAGTTCTTACACAAAAGAGTTTGTTCAAGAGGTCAAAGTCACTAATTAAAATCCTTCCATTCTGGCATGAAAAAAAAAGGGGGTGTGGCCTATAGATAAACCGTCCCAATTACTTAGTTGCATAAAGTTGACTGTTATAAATAATATTTTCTTATTGGTAGTTTTAGTAAGTTAGCTGATTTAAGACTCTATGTTTGCAGAGCAGCTAAATTAGATTCAACCACACTTATTGAAACATTCAAACAAACAAATCGAACAATTCATCATTTTTACTTCATCCTCAAAACATCTCATCATTTATTTATTTAATTTTACTTTTCCACTTCCTTTCAAATTTATTTTTAATTTAGAAGAAACTTGGGAAGGCTAATTGAGCTTATTTATTATTAATTAAATAAAATAAATATACTACTACGATGACCATTGAAGGTTTATAATTTGGAATGAAATTGGATCCGAAATAAATGGTGGCGGGTTCCTCTATTCTCATTCCATCAAGAGCAAAAATAAATATAATGAAAGTTTAAGCATTAAGAAATTTATAAGGCTCATTTTCTTAATTCCGTAAAAGGAGAGGTTATGACATTAATAAATGTATGTGAAAGGGTAAAAGCAACTGTAATTGGGCCTGAAACACTCAGAAGCACCGAGAGGCCGCCGCTGGTTTAACGGTGCCCAAGCACGAACTCCCAATACTCGGGGTCATCAGCCCCCTCCCAGTCACTTATTTCTAACAACTATCTCACACAGGTGGTAGGGTTTTTAGGGATATCAAGCTTTTGAAAAGTAGGATACAGGAAGCAATACCTGATGTTAGCAGATAGCCCTTAATGCAAATGTGCTATTGAGGTTGTACTCATGATGTAACTCTCGAAAAATATCATCAAATGCCTCCCGATCCTACTGAGGAATTAACAATATATAAGTATATATATATTAGCTAAGGTACCCGGCATCGCTCGGGAAAACTTTTAAGGCTGAATGATATTGGTGTTTTTACCACGCAACACTTCCCATCTGAGCGCATTGTTTTCCCGTAAGGGTCAGGTTGGGGAATTATAGAATAGAAATGTTAGTTTTGAGGAATAAATGAAAATAAGTCCCTAATCAATCTCTCTCCAGTGTTTGACACACCGTATCATTGTACAGACAGAGGTTACAATTTTATATATACGGGGTTTGGCTATTAAATAATGAGATTGACGCTGCTACAGAAGAAGTGCGCATGCGCCAAACGCCAGCAACTAACAGCTGTTATCGTGAAGCTTCCTCTTTCGAATATAGTGCCTCTCGCTTCTGTAAACAAATCAGTACAGCCGTAGCCTTCGTTCGCATTAGAGTTGTTTTTTTGTTTCGCCGGAAAAATGTTAAGTGAAACAGTAGAGCAACGAATTGTTGTGAAATTTCATGTGAAACTTGGAAAAACCGCTACTGAAACTTATAATTTATTGAAAGAAGTGTATAGCAATGAATGTTCATCGTGTGCACGTGTTTTTGAGTGGTTTAAGCGTTTTAAAAATGGCCGAGAAGACGTTCAAGATGATTCACGCCCGGGTCGCCCTTCCACGTCGAAAACGGATGACAATATCGAAAAAATCGGTACTCTGATTCGATCTGACCATCGGTTAAGTATACGTGCGATTGCTGAAACTGTACGAATTGATAAAGAATCCGTACGGCAAATATTACATAACAATTTTAACATGCAAAAAGTGTGTGCCAAAATGGTGCCTAAAATTCTCACATTTGAACAACTGGAAGCTCGCAAAAATGTTTGTACTGACACTTTGAATGCCATTGAAAATGACCCAAACTTACTGGAAAGGATAATAACATGTGACGAATCATGGTTTTTTATGTATGATCCTGAAACAAAGCGCCAATCCATGCACTGGAAGAGCCCATCTTCACCGAGAGCCAAAAAAGCTCGAATGAGCAAATCAAAATTCAAAGGAATCTTGATTGTTTTTTTCGATATTCATGGGATTGTGAACTTTCACTGGGTTCCTGAAGGTCAAACGATTAATCAACATTACTACCTTCACGTTCTTGCTGAACTCCGCGAAAGAATAAGGAAAAAACGACCTGAATTGTGGAAGGACAAGTCATGGGTTCTCCACCAAGACAATGCGCCGGCTCATTCCGCATTGTCTGTTAAGAGGTTTCTAGCCAAATTCAGCATCCCAGTGTTAGACCATCCGCCTTATTCGCCGGATCTTGCGCCGTGCGACTTCTATCTGTTTCCTAAGGTGAAATCTGCATTAAAAGGAACAAGATTTGAGTCTGTTGAAGGTGTGAAAGAGAAAGCGGCACGCGTCCTGAAGGAGCTGACAGAAAAAGACTTCCAGCACTGTTTCGAACAATGGAAGGTTCGCATGGAGCGTTGTAGGGATAAAGGAGGGGTGTATATTGAAGGTGATAATAAGTAAAAATGTACGAACTAAAAATAAAATGTTTTACAGCGTCAGTCTCGTTATTTAATAGCCACACCCCGTATATATGTATATAAATATATATATATATATATATATATATATATATATATTAGTCATATTAACAATAAGTTCATATTGCATGAAAAACCTAATTTCTAAGTTTATCAAATATGTCTTTGATCGAGCCTTGACACTGTGAGAGACATGCAACTATGTTAGGTGTGGCGTAATGAATAAGATTATGTTTTCTTGAGAACTGAATATTTACTTGATTAATGCCATTCTCAATATTTAAACGATTCATATAAAGCTAACGATAACATTTGTTATAGGTCGGACCGGCTGTGTATGTTAAAATTTAAAAGATCGAATTATCTCCGTTATTTTGAAGCGGATCGAAACATATTAATACCAGCCCCCTGCTAATCCTTTAGTGCCCAACAGTTTTTGAAATATATAGTTTTCTCTAATTTGGATATTAAGCTTAAGTTATTTGCATGGTTTTCTTCAGTCTAGAGCGATCCCCCATTCCTACTCAGTGGATTTTTAGCAGATTTCCCTTAAGGGAAACCAGCTATTGAGGTCGTACTCATGACGCGATTTTCGAAATTTGTCTTCAAATGTCCATCGATCCTACCTAGGAGATGACGAAAATGAGGTCCGTTCAAAACTGTATATATATATATATAATAATACATATTTGTCTGTTACCGCTCTAGCGGTCGCAATTTTTGTCTTATCGTTACCAAACTTGATATATAATCGTTTTATACAAAAAGAAAGGTCAAGTTCGTTAACGGCTGAAATAGGACCAGGGGGTAGGGGGTTAAGAGGGGGAGAATTTCGAAAATCATAATATTATCTCCGTTATTATGCTTCGGATTAAAAAATTGTATAGAACCAACCTTATTGCAAATGTAATGTTCTATAAATGTTGTTATGTACATTTTTTCACTATATTCATTATTAACTGAGATATTTGCATTTTGTAGCTTTCGATCTTCAGCAAAGCCCCACTCCTACTCATCTCATATTAACAATATTCTGTTATGTTATGAAGCACTTTATTTGAAGCTTAAATACCAAATATTGTTCTCATTTAACTTATAACTTTTGAGATAAATGCAAATACGTGGAGCACGTGGGAAATCTACTTGGTAAACTTAAGGTCCTTAGTCCCACCCTGGGTAGAAAAGGGTGGTAAACTGTAGATAACACGTCCCAATTAGCCTTAGTTGCAAAAAGTGGACGTTAATAAATAAATAGAAATATATATATATACTTAGTTAACACAGCGCCTGCGTGACGGACTCTTTCATGTATCAGCAACATTATCACTAATCATTTCATGTCCAACTTAAATTAGAAGTTGAGTTTACATAGGCTTCTGATTAGTGGAGAAATTGAATCAGAAATGACTACATCGGCGAACCATTCCAGCACCTGAGAAATCTGTTTAGTTTAAGCAGCACCTGCGTGACGAACTTTTTAATTTAAGCTGGGTATGAGACGTTTAATAATAACTAATTTCTTCTGAATGCCTGAAGAGTACAGTGCGAGTTTACTGTTGACTGTAGTCAATAAATACTAATTACTTCTTTATTTATTTTATTACAATATATCTACTATTGTCATTAGCGTTCGATAGATCTATATTTCTTTAGTTTCAGTTATTTTTAGCTGCAAAAAGCCTTTTTATGTCTTCTTTAACGTCTCCAAGGAGTTCTCTTAACTTCGGTTCAACGTTCGAAGCTTTTGTTGAAAGATCGTATTTTTTACAATTAAGGAGAAGATCTGATACAGAAAGCTGAACATTACAGCAATCACAGGTTGCTGGGAATACGCTTTTCAATAAATAAATATGTGTTGATTTTGTGTGTCCATTTCGGACGGGCAAGAGCAACCTCCTCTTTTCAGATTTTTCTACTTGGAGTATTCCAGCGCTCAGTAATTTCTTTCGCTCAGTAAGCCAAAGGTGGCTGGATGACTTCGGAAGCTTAGACACTGCAATTAGTAGTATTTAACTGTTGGCAGCAATGTTTCAAGAAATGGGGGACCCATGGCTTAAAAGAACTGTAGAACCTGGTAGTTAGTACAAATGATAAAACCGATAGGATATCATTAAATCATTCATCCCCAGACCACATACATCCACATAATAATTATTGGCCAAATATAAAGGCAGTTAAAAAAAGTCCATCACGCAGGGGCTGCGTAAACTAAGCAGATTTCCCACGTGAAAAGTTTTACAATAGCGAAATTACACGAGAGCCGAGCATTTAAGGAAACAGCCGAACTAGCTTTAGGCGGGAAAGTCACTCGTCCGTTAGCAACCCAGATATAATAAAAATGCAAATATCCGATATTCGTTCGCTCGTCCGATCCGACTTATAGTAACGGAGATATTTCGAATTTTCGAAAATCCTCCCCTCTAAACCCCCCTCCTACTGGTCCGATTTCAGCCGTTAACGAACTTGATCTTTCTTTTTACATAAAACGACTAAATATCGAATTTGGTAACGATCAAACAAAAATTACGACCACTAGAGCGGTAACAAACAAATATATATATATATATATATATATATATATATATATATATATATATATAGTTTTGAACGGACCTCATTTTCGTCATCTACTAGGTAGGATCGATGGACATTTGAAGAAAAAATTCGAAAATTCCGTCATGAGTACAACCTCAATAGCTGATTTCCCCTAAGGGAAATCTGCTAATATTAAGCCAGTAGTAAGAAGAGTAAATAGGTACAACGTAACTCGTGTTACTAGCACACATCTTTAAGTAAATACAAATAAATAAAAATGTATTTATAGATTTAGTTAAGAAATAATTGTATAGAAAATTAGGAAATTTAATACTCTTAGGATAGGACAAGAGCGGTATTTACAATATATTAATTGATATTATTTAAGACAAAGAGTAAAACAGGGACTTGTAAACACCATTGTACTACTATAAAGGGCATAATAATCTAGTTGTATATTGCCCAAATCATATTAATCTAATCTAATTATTAAATCTTTTTCTTTCTTTTTTAATGCTAACTATTTAATAGGTAGAAAAGATTTTGAAAATAAGGACACAAAAATAATATTACTTTCATGCCTCAAAACAGTTGTGTCTATGGACTAAAACTCTTGCTACTTGACTCTGTTGCGCTACACTAAGAGAAGGTGTGGCCTTGAGGATGACAACATAACGCAACCATGAACCACATATGCCTGGAAGGATGATCCCCTGACCACATACATCTGCATGCAGGCAACCCATCACTCACCAGCTGAGCATCTCATCTATCATGCAATGTCTTCATCTCCATATTTGGCCTGACTATACATACTCACTATTTCATTTTTGCACGTCACATGTACAACATTTTACTTCAGGAACATGTCCATATCACAGTAGACGCCAAAAAAAAAAAAATCTAATAAAATAAATCATTACTGTAAGTTATGTGGTCATTGCAATTTTTTTTTAAATAAAATAATCCAACCAACCGCTTAGACAGAATAGCAAGTTTTATGCTCTTGTCTTTCTCTTTTAATCCAAACGGAACATCCAATTTATAATTATTTTAATTTTGAAACGTTTACAGTTATCTTTGCCATTAAGACACCAACGTATTGAATTTTTACAAGTTGTCAGTCCTCCCAGAAATGTCGATGATTTTTAATTATTATCGAAATTTACCAAAGAGCCTCTACACAATAATATACCAATAACTCCTGGTGTTATATTCTAATATTGTTATTTATATGCACTTTACATTATATCCTTCTTTAAGACAAAAAATAATTCTTAAGTTGTAAGTACGTGACTAATAAGGACCAAAGTTCTATAATAATGTATGTAGCACTTTCGATAAGTGCAACATCATCAGTGCCCTGAAGACACACAAAAACAATAAAAGCAATGTGTTATACAGAGTTAAAAATAAAATATTGAAAAGTTAAAACAGCAATTAAAACCATAAAATAATTTTCCCAAAACTAAATAAAATCACATTAAACTTATTTATATTTAAGAAAACTCCTGTTCAATAAAAAAAATCCTAATGTCAACAACAAAAATCACATGTACTTATCATAGAAACTAAATTACGTAGAATAACTATAGAATTCTTTATCTTACATTTATTATAAATAGGATATGTTGCTTAAAATTGAATAAAAAAATACCTATTGACCTACCTACTAGGTCGTTGCTGTATAGTTTTTGGTGGTATTCAGATATTCAAAGTGCTTTAACATAATTAGTAATTAAGACTTATCAAAGATAGGGACCAAGGCTTTCCTTTCTGTCTTAACAACGAAAGGAAATAAAACAACCAAATTTGACAAGTATCACCTAAAACCGAATATCACATTCCTTTGTATGTACAATAATAACCTAAATAAATAAATTAAATTAAACAATAATAACTAATCCTCTCAGGATAGATTTTTAAAACACTACAAATATGAATATAAATATGTATTATAATTTTGTTTTTCCTCAAACCAGCAGTAGTTAACATAAATTTATTAAAACACCCGGTTCATAAGAAATAAAATCTCTTGTTAATATTTATGCTGCATTAAATAGGCATTCCTTTCAAGCATATGTACGTGAGTAATTAAAATTATCACTTAATATGCCCAAATTTAAAAATAATTCAAAAGTATAAAAGTAAATATTGTTCTTCACCAATTGGCATTCATTGTTACAATCAGTAATGTTTAAAATGAGATGAGTATATAATATAAACCATGGTTGAGTCTTTGATGTCGCTACTATGAGTGTGCATCAATCAATTCCTAATCCCCCCTACTTTTTAGCACTAGTCCTATGATGAACTAGTTAATTGGGATTTAATCATAAGTCCACAAATTCTATTTAACCTAATATTGGAATCGCTGCTAAAATTTTAAGAAGGTTAAGAAGCTTTTCTAAAAAGATTTAAGTTTGACATTAAATGCATAGTTCTTTGAGTGAAAATCTCGTGAGAAGGTTAACGGAGCCCAAAACAAACACATACAAATACGGTACATTGTATAGACGAGATCATTCTTAAATAAGAATCTCGGCCAGAAAAGAAGTGCACTGATGTATTACCTAGCCATGAATAGCTAGTAGCTAGGCGACCTAAATACGCGTAATATATGCACGTTATGCAGACATGTATGTAATGGCGAGGTGCCGAAACGGTTTCCGCAATGGCAGTGGTTATTTTAAATTAATTAAAGAATATTCTTTGAGATGTGAACAATCCTTGATTGCAAGCACACCATGGTAACGTAGCAAACATACATTGCCAAGGAACAAACTCTAAAACATGGTTTAGTTGATAAACGTGATTCAGACATTACTTTGTTCATCAAACCCTGCATCAGAGCTTGAGAATGATTTATTCTCTACTGGGATAAGGCAATTCCAACAGGTCCGATGGTCTGACACTGACCAGACATAGAATCCCGAAGAGAAGAAAGTATAGAAGACACTGATCAACGTCATAGAATTTCGAATGATGCCACTATAATAGTTCTATTGAAGTCAAAAGCAAAAATACAATGAACGGTTCTTTGAATTACCTAAGTATGGGAAAATCAAACTATTGAAGTAATAATACCTTTTGTATTGTCGAATATATGTGTGAAGCCTAATGTTTATTTGAAACTTTTAATTAAACTAGATATACCAAAAGACCTCTACAAGTCAATGCAAAAATCTGTTTTCTGAGCATGTAACAAATTTTTCATAACTTCATTCTAATATCTGTGAGATAGTATCCAATAAAGAAATAGAACATGCCCATAAAACTTAGCTATATTGACTTTATTATATTTATTAAAATTTGGTATTATCAAAGAAAGACAAATACACAGAAAAATAAAATATTGTTGGTAAGTTGTTTACTTTGGATATTAAAAATGAGTCAACTATGGCATTTAATGAAGCCCAGTGTCTTAAAATAGTAGTACATTTGCTAAATGTAAATTCAATCAGTATTTATAATTCTTTCTTTATATTTTGTTCCTTTTATGGAAAGACAGGCAGGACCTACACGATCTGCTTAGCCTACAATGGCATTTTGTTCTAGCACTTAGAGCATCCATTGTGGTGCAGCTTCTTTGGTTTTAGAAATACTCCCATTCAAAAGGCCCATTTGGATTCAACAAACCACAGGCGGATGCTAACACACGGTAGTCGCTAGGAATACACGTGCTCAGAATTTCTTGCTTAATGACGCCTTCAAAGAATGGTTCGTGTCGCCCAGTAGCCACAATACTCCTAATTACTAATAAACATAGGTTGCCGCATTAAGTAAATATAAATAAGTAAACTAATTTTGACTGTCTGTTTTCAGCCCAAAACTTTGTAATTCCTGTCTGATGATTTATGAGGTCGATTAAAATAAACAAATAACTCCTTACAACCACATAAGTGTATTTCTCTCTAAATATAGGTCACATCATGAAAGTATATCAAAACGAGGTTTAGAAGGAGGGTAAATCGAAAGTTCTCAGCACCCCTGTTAAGGCGGTTCGGATCGAAAAGTCGTATATAACCATCTTGTTGCAAATTTAACTTTCTGTAAATGGTGCCTTACACAATCTTGAATATTAACCGTGATATTTGCATTATTTTTTATTTCTGCCTTCAGTATACCCACTTTTTTTCATTGCACGTAACTAGAAGACAATATACATTATCATGAAAAGTCTTATTCCAAGCTTAATTACCAAATTCTTTAATGTTCTCTACACGAAAATGTTTATTTGATCTATGCCATGCTCGATATTTAACCGTTTCACCGATCACTGAAGTTCATATTGGATAATGGCTGAAATCAGACCAGGAATAAGGGAGGGGGGGGGTATAGAAGGGGAAGTCGAAAATTTCAAATATATCCTTTTTTATAAATCGGATTAAAAATTGTCATAGAATGAACCGTCTAAACATTTTATTTTCTACGATTATTGTTCAATACACTATTTTACAATCTCAAATATTAATCGATTTATTAGTATTTTTATGTTTTGAGCCGTCAGTAAACATTCATTTGTAATAGATTTTTTTTTTAAGTAAATGAGTTACTAAAAATCGCATGTCAACCGTACAGTTCAGTTTTTTAAATACATAGGCTACTTACTAAAGGAGAAATAGAGAATAGTTGGTGAAATGGGATGGATGTGTCCATTCCAGCACATCGGACATTTGCTTAGTCTAAGCATCACTTGGGTGACGGATGTATTTAAATTTTACAAATATGAGTTCCCAAGACACAAATATGATTATAATTTAGCAAAAGTCATGAATACCTTTCTTTCGGTTGGTACTGAGGACCATTGGCGGATTGACGATCAAAGATTTCACGTAGACAGTAAACAAATCGAGAACTGTTGACCAAGGAGGACATGGAATGAGTTCATTAAACTGATGGCCTTCACTCACTTGACTCCAGTATCACTCAGTTATGTCACCTATAACCTTCAATTTCTTTAAGTAACAATTAACAGGAATATTATAAAAATATCTCGCTTGCGGGCTAAGAACCTATAACATATAGGGTACATATTTTCTAGGGCACTTTATAGCTTAAATTATTACTTAAATCGTTTCATAAGCTGTGGCGTTGTATTGATGGCTGTGCCAGATGGCAGCTAGATGTAGCTTGCACAAATAGTAATTGTGGAGAGACAACTCCCTAACACTGGATTGAGTTCAATATCCTTTCATAGTTTATTTCTTTGTATGATATAACCAAACAAGACTAGATTCATATTTGTTCTCCTTAGTATTCTAGTATAATAGTTCTCTATCCTTAATTTTACTTGGAAGCTGTGTTTAAACGAAAGCAGAATTAGGTATTCTACCACTCCCAACGAAGAGACTAGTTTTGTCGACATGTGGTCCAAACTAAACAGATTTCACGGTACTCTGCCCAATTACCAGCTGATTCCTTAAAACCTACCACCCGTAATTCAACTCTAATCCAGGATTACGACAACTCCGAAGGCTTAGGAGGGCTTGACGAGACCCTGACAGTAGCAAGAGCCTTCAGCATGTTTCTCAATGGGAACTGGACTCCAAGGGTCAAGTGTCCCCTCCCATTCAAGAAATAAGAGAAAACGTCTGCAAATAAATGGACGGCAAAGTGTTATTAAATTGTTATTGCTGTTCTGTGTTATTAATGTTCGCTCTTAGTGTTTCATTAGAAAATTAATTATAGATATCAGTGTAAAATGAAGTAAAACTGCTGATTTCCCTCACGGGGCTAAATCTGCTAAACCCAAAAGTCTCCTAAGGAGACCTAAAAGAGATTTTCAAAATTTTTTTATAATTATCGAGCGCTTTTACTTCATTTTACAGAATTGACCTCCCACTGATATCTGTAACTAATTTCCTAATGAAACACTAAGAGCGAACTATCGCTCCGCTATGATACCAATCAACTGAATGACGCGCATTTTAAAAAATGAAGTCATGCTGTGGCATCCTGTATATTGAAACCAACGCCTTAACTCACATCGCTATCCTGAGCATCCTTTATCATTTTATTTGACATGGGAAATCTGCAGAGCTTGACCAGCACCTGCGTGGGAGAATTTTAGTGGTATTATGTATTTTCTATCGTGAACATCTTCTTCGTATGTATTGTCTCGTAGAATGTTACAATATAAACTACAATGCCATAGAAATAACACTTGCATCACATAATATCACTTAGTGTTGTAGATTGGGTGTAGCAATAGCTTGAATACGGTAAAATACCACTTACTGTAGGATCTTAACTGTCGTAATAACATCGTATATTACATTTCTCAAGGTATTCTGAACACAACATTCGCTCTTAAACGGGATGAAGCTACTATCAACCACATACATATAAGAGAATGAAGACTTTTAATTATAAAGTGAATTATTATTGATGATGGAATGTAGTTGGTGTGTATGGAAGCTATTAGTTGGCAGAGAGGCAGGTTTGCTACTGGCGGTATGGCAGCAGGGGGCCTCGGCTACACACTCAACAATTATCTCATTCCTTCTTTACTCCAGTATCAATGAGCCACTTACAAAATAAGCCGCTTGCTCTCAACTCCATATTATTTATTTTTCTCATTGCTTATACCCACTGATAATCACGATCATATGTATTACTCGGTTCAACGTTATTTTCAAATGCATTATTCATATAAATGGTATAGACGTAACACAATGTCAGAAAATATACAGCATATTATAAAGGTGTTTTACTTGAAGGAATATTTTATTGAATCTGCCGAGCCCTGTGGGTACTCTGGCTGTTCCCTCTAAGCCAGTAACGACTAATTCTGTAAATCAATATCTCGAAAGGATTTCGTTGGTCTCTCCTTTATTATTTTGTTCGTACATAAGCCTATACTCCTGTAGAGAATTTTGAAACAAATGCTAAGTCCTGGAATGAAATATTATAGGAGTGTTAGGTTTGTCGAACAGAAGCGTGAACATATATAGAAACCATTAAAATTCCAACAATTAATTTTAATTAGTTACTTCAAAATTATACCTCCCGATATTTATAAATCAAATCCACAACGATCAACTAGTTTATCAGTAATACTATGTTTAAATGTCATGTTTTTAAGTGGCAAAGAAACATCGCTACGTCAAAATTGATCATGTAACATAATTGCAAACTTTTTATTGGACAATAGAGAAAAAAAAATCACAAATATTTCATTTTGTATTTAAACAATTAGAACAAAAAGTATTTACGCATGGGACAAAATTTTTCTCGAAGAAAGAAATCGATTACAAATTGTCCAATCTTGACGTCCACCAATGAGGAAAAGATGTATGAATCATTTAGTAAAGAAAAGTAACGCTCTGAAATTCACATTAATGTTTAAATTTTTCCACCCATGAAGAAAATTCGGTCCTGCACATACTAGAATTGGGGGGGGGGAGGTCATAGGAAAACATTTGGTGTAGGCTCCACATGACTTCCTTGTGCTCCTAGATAAAATCTTTGGTTGCAATTCAATTGGCATACGATATCTCCGCTTCAATGCGACGAATCAAAATAATGTCTTACAATATAATTTACAGGTCTTTTTTATGATTAAAAACTAATGGTTAAATACAAATTTGTTGAGCAACCTAATAGGTACAGAGAAGTTTTTTTTTTTTTTTATTTTCGATCTCTACTAAACTCCCCACAGTTCCCCACGCACCGAAGATAGTCAAAATGGGAAGGTTAGAACGAATGAATCCTCAATGAAGGAGAAATGGCTGAAGGTCAATAGATGATAAACACATGAACTATCTCCACTGATATATTATCCTCTGCAAGTTTCGCGTCCTCTATGACATCTCTTCAGGAGTAGTACACTTCTTATAAAAAGATTTCACCTTACCACCTTGGCGGTCACGTCCAGACTAACAAAAATGGAGAGGAACCACACCACACAGCTGATAATATCAATATATTAAAATGTTGAACAGTGTAAAAATCGATCACATACAAAGTTTCGAGGTTTGAAAAATCGATTCCAGACGAATCATAGCTGCATGTACATCTACTCAACTTTTTGTTTAGTTTTAATTTTTGATAAATATAAATTCCTTATCTCAGTTTTCTCGTTCACAACATGCTGTTTGTTTTTAATACAATAATGTGGATATTTTCTTTTATCTTCCGTTTGGTTACGGTTTTGTCATTATCTAAAATTTCTACCTTGACAAAATTAAATTTATGCTTAAATACCAAAGAATGTTCGGCTAAAGATATTCTATTTTCTAAATTATCGACATTTCTACAGTTGTCCAGGCAGAACAGTTCATTATAAACATTGTATTTTGTTTCCTTGTCTTTCAGTTTATCATTTATACGTCTGAAACGTTTACTGATTTTATCTACATATGTCCAGACTATTAGTCCAACATCCTTACAGAGTTTCTTAATGTACATTGCTATTGTTGGGTCATATTTAAAAGGGACAAACGTAGAATGCTACCTTGTTGTTAAAGTGCTTGTTTATTACTATATTATTTCTTCATTTCTCTTTGCTGTTCGGTTCTCCGTTCTTGGCCGAATAAACTCTTCGATCTTCAATTGTGTAAGTTTGCGTTTTTTTCAGGCTTGTTTCCGCATTATCGATTTTGCGTCATCCATTTTTCGTTTCCTAGTACTTAGTTCAGTCATAGAGCTGCTGTCAGCTTTGTCATCTCGAGTTAATTTTCTTATCGTCGAAATGTGACCTCAATTCAATCTTCGTTGAAGGAGGAATGACCGAAGGTCAATAGGTGGAAAAACATGAAATATCTCTACTGATTTATTTTCCTCTATATGTTTCGCGCCATCTATGACTCATCTTCATATTTCGGTAAAATCTCAAAACCTAAATTTTTACGATTGATTATAATGGCTTTAGGATTATAAATTTGTCTGTACTATATTAAGTTATGTTTAGCTAGAACATAGAAAATAGAGTTTAAAATATGCTTACAAAATGCATTTAGTGTTTTAGCAGATTTCCCTTACGGGAAATCAGCTATTGAGGTTGTACTCGTGACGAAATTTTTGAATTTTAACTTCAAATGTCCATCGATCCTACCCAGGAGATGACGAAAATGAGGTCCGTTCAAAATTATATATATATATATATATATATATATATATATATATATATATATTTGTCTGTTAACGCTCTAGCGGTCGCAATTTTTGTGTGATCGTTACGAAACTCGATATTTAACCGTTTTATATAAAAAGACGGATCAAGTTCGTTAATGGCTGAAATCGGACTAGAGGGAGGGGGGGGTTAGAGGGGGGATTTTCGAAAATTCAAAATATCTCCGTTATTATGCATCGGATCGAAAAATCGCATGGAATCAATCTTATTCCCTATCTTGAATATTAACCGAGATATTTGCATTTTTCAGTTTTTAGCCTTCAGTAAACCCCCACTTCTACTAGTGTTACATAAACCATGCTCTGTTATATAATAAAAGATATTAATTGAAGCCTGAATAACAAATATTGTTTTCATTGATCTTTTACTTTGTGACATATGTGCAAATACGTTCTGTTGACCCCCCCCCCTTCTTTAGTTTTTAGATTACTAAAATTTGAGTGATTGAGATAAAACTGGTTTTGATTCATTACAAATTATACCACTAGCTTTAGTAAATTGTTTTCAATAAAATTAATATGTTATATTCAGATATATTTCATTAATTGTTTGTCTTTCCTGTCTATCTATGCAGCGCTACGAGGTTGGCTGGCCTGTTTGTTTACAATTCAGTCTTGTATTGTACATTTACTGAGCATTCATGGTAGTGTTACCTGTATGTATATTTATCTATTGTAAACCTTCACGTGGGAAATCTGCTTAGTTTACGCAGCCCCTGAGTGACGTACTTTTTATGGTTGGAGGAAGACTGCCCCTCCCCGCTTAAATCAGTGCATGATCTTACATGACACTATTATTTGTAACTAATTGTGATATTTTGTGATCGTATTGATGGTTGTACACTGTTTACTCAGTTGAAAAGTGTGGCACGAATACAAATAACTACGTTTTGTTTACCAATCATTAGGTTGTTTAGACGTAAACCTTGCATTGAGAATATGAAATATTCGAGTAAACAAAGCATTGTAACATTGGCCATGAGGTGTTTTCAAGGCATTTGTTCTTATTCCAAAAATAACGGAAATATTTGCACTTGTTTACAAGCTCACACTATAATTCAATGTATTTCTCAACTCCTTTACACGGTCCTCTTATGAGTTTGGTCTGCTGACAACTTACTTTGGTAGAGTTAATCGGTTTGGTTGGAAAAGTTTGAATCTTAGAGTTTTTTTCTGCTATCTCATCAAACTTGTAGTAGAAAAAAAAAATTCACCACGTGGGACATGCGTAAACTAGGGAGAATACCCACGTGGTGTAAAATACACTGATTCTCTTATCTCATCATCAATTTTCACGTGATAAAAAAACAATATAAACAGGAAAATTGATTTAGGTTGGTTATGACATATTTAGTGACTCAGTTACTCTAAGTCGAAATGGGATAAGTAATGGTTCATTGAAGGCTGAAGAATACATATCACAAAAAAACTCTTTTAATAATTCCAGACAAAGCATGCATAGAAATGTTTATAAATTTTGGCTCTGTAACATTTCGCGATCCGATGCATGAACAGAGATCCCATGATTACGATATCCTAAAACAATTGTCCACACCTCCACTAGGTATGCTCTTTGATCCAGAGCAACCTTTGAGGGCCAAGCCTTTTTATCAGAGCTCTCTATGAATCGGTGATGTTTACTAGCTCCTGCCTCTGTGTGGTCTCATCAGAGATATGGTATATATACAGCGTCCCCAATCAGGAGATTCAAGTGAACATGATTATTAATTTTAGCCCTTCTTTAAACTCCTATGTCATGGTCTGATTCCGTACATTAAAGAAAATGACCTTTAGTTAAATATCACTTACTGTATTGATCAACATAAAAACCGTGTAAAAAGATCTCAGTCGCGTAAAAGTACATGGTGTCGGGAATGATCTTGGGTTCCTAAAGAGAAAATCTGGGTTTCTTTAAAATGTGGAATGAAGCATAAATCAGAGTAGGGAAAGGCGAATTTACAATAAACAGAAAGGTGGTCCAATAGGAGGGAGCATCTGTTTAGGGTCTGATTATGCCTAGCACCCCCTGACGTCTTATTCCCAGAACCTCCCCTTTGAGGGGGACCGCCTACAGCAGCACTGTGACCGATCCGCCGCACCCAAAATGTTTGACTCCATTGTCGGCGTCCCTTTGATCAGATGACACCTTCAACACTCCTCACAGTCCTCCCCATAATCGCTGTCCACAATGTATTCTGACATCTTAATGCTTTTCAACAAATTTTACCTCTGCCCAACCAAAAGGGTGCTTAATAGGCGTTCGCCGACAAAAAAGTGACTTTGCCAAAGGTATCTTGCCGCCTCAACAAACACCTCGATTCTACAACCATCTCTCTTCAATAAGATATCTACGTGTTTGCCTGTGATCAGGCAAAGTCCGATACACAAAGGTTTTTTATGTACTAATACAAAATATGAAGTGGGTCCACATGACTTGATTGTTCTCATATTAAATGAAATATATACAAGTTTTTGATGGATTAAAATTATTTCATTTGGAAGTTATATATGTTATCTCAGTTTCAATGCATTTCAGCATAAATATCATAGCGCATCATTTATAGATAATCAAAAATTTATAGATTATAAACCAAAAATTATAGATAGATAAACAAAAATTTCCTATAGAAATCGTTGTATCTCTAATAGTAACAGAGGAATTAGCAATTTCTTATTCTTGCCCCCATTTAAACCTCCCCTCCCCTTCGTTGATATGGGAGGTGCACAGTTAGACGTTACAACAGCCCTAACTATAAATAATCCAAGAACAAAAGAAGGGGGGGGTCTACAGAATGTATTTGCAAATATCTCACAAAGTAAAAGATCAATTAAAACAATATGCTTTATTTAACCTTATAATGAAATGGTTCAGGATATAACAGCTTATTAATAATATACCATGAGTAGGAGTGGGGGTTTACTGAAAGCGGAAAACTATAAAATCCAAATATCTCGGTTAATATTCATGATACAGACAATATGTGTAGAAGAATGTGTACATAGCATTTAATTTGCAATAAGACTGGTGCTATACAATTTTTCGATCCGACGTATAGTAACTTACATAAAACGATTTGATATCGAGTTTCGTAACGATCAAACAAAAATTGCGACCGCTAGAGCACTAACAGACAAATATATATATATATATATATATATATATATATATATATATATATATATAATTTTGTACGGACCTCATTTTCGTCATCTCCTGGGTAGGATCGATGGACATGGCGTCATGAGTACGACCTCAATAGCTGATATCTCTGAAGGGAAATCTGCTAAAAATCTCAACATTCTTGTGGATCTCAAGTCTAGTGGTTATTGAACTACGCGAGATACGTTCATACATTGTTTCACGCCGAAACTAGTCAAAAGGGAGGGTACTTACGAATATCAATACACCCTATAATAAATCTGGTGTCAGAGCTAATTTTCAAATCATGCCACAGTTTTTAGTGGATATCTTGTTTACACTTTGTTGTATGAGAAAATTATATAGCAAAAGTTTATTCAAAATAATAACTGCTTTTTTTTTTCAAGAAAAACTAGTAGGAAATGAAATATGGAGATTTGTCATTTCAGGACTCCCTTACAAATCCTGCACGCTATTAAGTAAACAACTACAGTATACATTGTGTTAGCAATAATAGAGGTATATAGGTTCCATCTTATCTGGGTCAGTCGTAGAGGCCTGAAAAGTGGGCAATCAATCAAGCAAGCACACCGAAACCTTCAATTGTTGAAGTCGTTTCAATTTCATCTAAAACGAAAAGGTAACGTGAAGCAATTTAAAACAAAAATCAATGCACAGAAAGACAACAGTTATATATATATAAAACAAACAAATTAAGCTGCCCTCTTTCTGAGGGTACCTTTGTGGTCAGCCTCCTAATCTGCCAGTTTTGGTATATATATATATATATATATATATATATATATATATATATATATATATATATATATACTAGCTCAGATACCCGGCTTCGCCCGGGAATTGATTTGAGGCTGAATGGTGATGGTATTTTTTTGGCAAGGCTTTAATTTGCAAATATTTTGACATTTACCCGTCCCAGTGTTTAGGGTTAATACCCGTTGTTGGCATTTGTTAATAATAAAATTAATGTTTTATGTATGTCTTCACTGTCCTCCAAATTGTCATATTTCCCGTCTCTTGTGCATTATGCATAGATTTCAGTTATTCCCGCTTTAGTTTATAGTGTATATCTCGTTTATACTTGGTTAAAAGACAAAAATGAATATGACAAAAGTTACTCTAAATAACAAAATAAACAACTTTTGTTATGTTCATATTTGCCGAAAAACGAATAGAAAACGAAATACCGCTATTTTTAAATTCAGGCATCCCTTACAACCCCCACTCCTGCCCGTCCCTAGAAATGATGGCATGGCTTGTTATAATGAAAGGTTAGTGCTAATACACATACCGAGTTTTATTTATTTTGGTTTGGTCTTTTGTCCCAAATAAAATTGTTCACTTCCGCTATAGGTTTTAGCGTATATCTCGTTTATAATACGGTATACGAAAAAAGTGTATATAACAAAAGTTACTCTAAATAACAAAATAAACAACTTTTGTTATGTTTATATTTGCCAAAAAAACAATAGGAAACGAAATACCGCTATATTTATTTTCTGGCCTCCCTTACAACCCCCACTCCTGCCCGTCCCTAGAAATGTTGGTATGGCTTGTTATAATAAAGGCCTTAGTCCTAATACACGTACCGAGTTTTATTTAGTTCGGTTGATTCTTTTGTGCCAAATAAAATTGATGACTCCCGCTATAATTTTTAGCGTATAACTCATTTATACTTCGGTATACGACGAAAGTGTATATAACAAAAGTTACTCTAAATAACAAAATAAATAACTTTTGTTATGTGCATATTTGCCGAAAAACCAATAGGAAACGAAATATCGCTATTTTTAATTTCAGGCCTCCCTTATAACCCCCACTCCTGTTTGTCTTAGAGAATAATAATATAGCCTAAAGTCTAAGTTGGGCTAGTAGTAATATACATACCAAGTTTCATAAAATTCGGTTCAGCCGTTTATGCGTGAAAAGGTAACAAACAAACAAACAAACAAACAAACAAACAAACAAACAAACAAACAAACAAACAAACAAACAAACAAACAAACAAACATACACGAAAGAAACAAAATGCAGTTTTGGTGTCTATGACATGTGAAACGAAAAGTTATCGTGAAATTTCGCGAAAAAAATCAATGTACAGACAGAGGTTACAATTTTATATATATATAGATATACTAGCTCAGATACCCGGCTTCGCCCGGGAATTCATCTGAGGCTGAATGGTGATGGTATTTTTTAACAGGCTTTACATTGCACAATATTTTGACGTTTACCCGTCCCAGTTTTTAGGATTGATACCCATCTTTGCCGTGGATTTGCTAATAATAGAATTATTTGTTCGATAAGGCTTCACAGTCTTCGATATTTTTATATTTCCCGTCTCTTATACATGTAAATATGGTGAATTTTTATTTCAGGCCTCCCTTTTAACCCCCCTCCCGTTCGAACCTAAAAATTTTAATATAACTTATAATCATGAAAGAATTAATGCTAATTGACATACCGAGTTTTTTTAAGTTCGGTTCAGCCGTTAGTGCCCGCTGAAGTTTTAACGTATAACTCATTTATACTTAGGTATACGACAAAAGTGTATATAACAAAAGTTACTCCAAATAATAAAATAAACAACTTTCGTTATGTTTATATTTGCGCAAAAACCAATAGGAAACGAAATATCGCTATTTTTAATTTCAGGCTTCCCTTATAACCCTCACTCCTACCCGTCGCTAGAAATGTTGGTATGGCTTATTATAATGAAGGCCTCACTGCTAATACACATACCGAGTTTTATTTAGTTCGGTTGAGTCTTTTTTGGCAAATAATATTGTTGACTCCCGCTATAATTTTTAGCGTATAACGCATTTAAACTTCGGTATACGACAAAAGTGTATATAACAAAAGTTACTCTAAATAACAAAATAAACAACTTTTGTTATGTTTATATTTGCGCAAAAACCAATAGGAAACGAAATATCGCTATTTTTAATTTCAGGCTTCCCTTATAACCCTCACTCCTACCCGTCGCTAGAAATGTTGGTATGGCTTATTATAATGAAGGCCTCACTGCTAATACACATACCGAGTTTTATTTAGTTCGGTTGAGTCTTTTTTGGCAAATAATATTGTTGACTCCCGCTATAATTTTTAGCGTATAACGCATTTAAACTTCGGTATACGATAAAAGTGTATATAACAAAAGATACTCTAAATAACAAAATAAACAACTTTTGTTATGTGCATATGTACCGAAAAACCAATAGAAAACGAAATATCGCTATTTTTAATTTCATGCTTCCCTTCCTTATAACCCCCACTCTTGTTCGTCTCAGAGAAAATTAATATAGCCTAAAGTCTAAGTTGGGTTAGTAGTAATATACATACCAAGTTTCATAAAATTCGGTTCAGCCGTTTATGCGTGAAAAGGTAACAAACAAACAAACAAACAAACAAACAAACATACACGAAAGAAACAAAATGCAGATATGGTGTCTATGACATGTAAAACGAAAAGTTATCATGAACTTTCGCGAAAAAAATCAATGTACAGACAGAGGTTACAATTTTATATATATATATATATATATATATATATATATATATATATATATATATATATATATAGATGTATAACACACACGCACAAACATCCATATAACTTACTTTGGAAGCGTGGTTAATTATACGATTTAGGTTTGGGATTGTATGTCTCTCCACGAATTTATCATCCTGAAGCTTTGTCGTTCAAATTTTAAAATATGGGAATTGCACGGAACTAAGATAAAGAAGGATTTATAATATAATTTATGTAAATTCATGAGTTTAATTCTAGTTTCATATTTCTAATGGGAACAAATATTAGTATATCCTATATTCTTCACAGAATAATAATATAGCCTATTTCTTCAACTCGTCAATGGCGGGCTTCGCTGTTATTACTTAATACTTAGGCTTAGGAGAATACTAAGAGGATGCACTTGTTGCATATGTAATATATATTCTAGTGTCTTGCCCTCGATTGAGCCAACTTGCAAAATATTCTCGAGAAAACAAACGCCACACCTTATTCTTCATTAACTTGCAAGGAATGAACACTCAAAACACTTTCTTAAACGTAAATATTTAAAAGAGTCATTTGCAGCAATTGTACAAAAGAGTTCAGAGCTTTCCCTAGATTTGTAAAGTGTCAGACAGATGAAGCTGTGTGTATGGCAACGTGCCGTGTAAACATGATCAGCCTTAGTTTCACTAATCCAGGCAAAAAGCACAGTATTAGGCAGAAAATGGAGATAGGAAAACGTATATGAACTAAATAGTCATTGATCTAACCTAGTTAGATTTTGAAAGTTAGATGTTATTTACACTGAATGAAATATATATAGTTAGATAGATTTTAACCTCCCCTTTTTGCCACTCTCTCTCTCTCTCTCTCTCTCTCTCTATATATATATATATATATATATATATATATATATATATATATATATATATATATATATATATTTATTATAGAAACGGTAAAACATTACATGGTACACATACATTAAAACTTGAAGCCTCTCGGGCATAGAATATTCATTGATGACTTCACTTTGCAAATCTATAAATGCAACTGACATACTAAGCTACAATGAAAGAAATACACGGAATTAGGCCTGAAATTAGACGTTACCTCGTTTATTAGTTGATTCTTCATGTGAAACGAGGAAGACTAGATTACAGTGTTAAAAGATATACATGTACTGGGTGTATCAGAACGATCCAACTATTTCGAACAACAGTTAAAAAAAAAGCTATTTGTAATTAGTTATTTATTCATACCAAAATTTTAACAAAGAGGGAAATTTTACTTTTTAAATATGACATTACTTAAATGACGCCCGTTTGTTTGACGACACTCTTCAAACCTTGTGTGGAAGACTTTTCCAAGAAGTTGTTGAGCTCGAAAAAGTAAAGTCCAATTATGCACTTCGTGGACACTGCGACCCAAACTGAAACTTTAGGGCTAAGCAAAGGGGGTTGATGTAGCAACATTGGATTGTTCTCTGCCCAAAATTTTGGCGATTCTCATAACCGTTCACGTGAAAATGGGCCTCGTCGCTAAAGAAAATGTCAAAATAATCAAATCTCTCTAACATTATACGAGTATTTACATAATTTAACCTCAGAACATAATCATTTTCAAACTCAATTAGCGCCATCTAAAAATGTAAGAACTGATCTTGCTAGCGTTGCCCCTCCCCCACGTCCGCTCCACGTATTTAGCGTCTCGTTCACTTGTAAAAATAGTTGGACCGTTCTGAGGCCCCCTGCATATATGGGCTTCGAGGGTAAAGAGCCAACGGCTCACCGGAATGAAAAACAATAACTGAAATATATCAAAATATAGCATATTCATTTTAATGAAAACTGTGAAAACTACTATATCTAGTAGTATAATTTATAATGAATCAGAATAATTTTTATCTCAATCAATAGAATTTTAGTAGTCCAAGAATTTAAGACGGGAGGGGGGGGGGGGGGGTCACAAGAACATATTTGTATATATCTCGTATAATAAAGGTCTCTGGAAAACAATATTTGGTATTTAAGCTTCGAATAATTACTGAGGTTGAAAACGGAAAAATCCAAATATGTCGGTTAATATTCAAGATAGAGAATAAGTGTATAAACAATATTTACAGTACATTTAATGTACAATAAGTCATTCTATACACCTTTTCAATCCAACGTATAGTAACGGAGATATTTCGAATTTTCAAAATTTTCCCCATTTAAACCCCCCCCCCTCCCCCTGGTCCGATTTCAGCATTTAACGAACATTAAACGACCTTCTTTCTTTCTACATAAAACGACTAAATATCGAGTTTGGTAACGATCAAACAAAAATTGCGACCGCTAGAGCGGTATCAAACAAATATATTGGCAGATTACCCTTAAGGGAAATCAACTATTGAGGTTGTACTCATGACGCGATTTCCGAAAAATGTCTTCAAATATCCATCGATCCTAACCAGGAGATGAGGAAATGAGGTCCGTTCAAAATTATATATATGAATATATATAATGCTTGTTAACCCTCAAGAGGTAGCCATTTTAGTTTCCCCCTCTCCTGCTCGTACTTAGAAATGTTAATATAGCTTATAATTAGGCAAATGTTAATATTAAATTACATACAGAGTTTTGATGAGTTTGGTTCAGGTTTTTATACCCTTTAAAATTGTTGACTCCCGCTTTATTTTTTAATGTATATCACGTTTAAACTTCGTTATACTACAAAAGTTTATAACCCCCACCCCTGTTTGTCTAAGAGAATATGAGTATAGCTTACAGTCTAAGTTACGTTAATTGTAATGAACGTACCATATTTCATAAAATTCGGTTCAGCCGTTTATGCATGAAAAGGAAACAAACAAACAAACAGACACCAAAGCCAGATTGCAGATATCGTGTCTATGGCACGTGAAACGGAAAAGTATCGTGAAATTTCGAGAAAAATCAATGTACATACAGACGTTACAATTTTATTTGTTTGTATATATATATATATAAAGAGAGAGAGAGAGAGAGAAGAGAGAGTGAGAGAGAGATTAGAAGGGATCTCATTTTTATTACCTCTTAGGTAGGATTAATAGAGATTTGAATAACTATTTCGAAAATCACCTCTTAAGTAAAAATAGTTAACTGCTGTAAAACTAATCTTGTTGACATACAGATTAATACAATATTTTCAGTTCACGCCTTAGTAAGCGCCGTTTAAAAGTAACCCCAAGTCCAACTTATTTCACATAAAAAGAAAGCCACTACATCAAGATACGACTTGTTACTAGCATTAATACCACATTGTCTTTATAAAACCTTCGCCACAGTGTGAGAAATAGATAAGAAAAATTGTGTCGTGTGATGTCACCAATATTCCATCCTCTACAGGCTATAATCGATGTTCATTTAAAATTAAAGCTTAAGTTCGTTAATTGATGAAATCGGACAAACAGGATTGGGGGTTTACAGGAGGAATGAAGTACATAATACTACACATTTTTCTCTATATCGAATATTAACCAGGTTATTTGCATATTTCTTTTTTTCATCAAACCTCACTAATTTTTACTTAAATCTCCTTTTTCAAA
Organism: Riptortus pedestris; assembly: GCA_019009955.1. NCBI lineage: Eukaryota > Metazoa > Arthropoda > Insecta > Hemiptera > Alydidae > Riptortus > Riptortus pedestris. The sequence goes on along the minus strand of CM032228.1, from coordinate 100,554,413 downwards.
CAACTTAAGTACTGTTTACATGGCATCATATTCCGGGAAAAAATGAGAATAGATTGCGAAAAATGTATCCTTCCACTTTAAGACCATTTTTAGATTGAAATAGTTCAACAGGTTCACTGGAATCAGTAAAGACCCTAAGAAGAAGAAGTAAGAATAGCTGAAGTATTAATGAATGAAGTATTCTGAAGGCCATTGCATTCTTTGGCGCGATTTTCGACATTTTTCTTCAAATGTCCATCGTTCCTACAACATTGATTTCATCTCGTCCGTTATCCCCTAACATTTAATAAAAGTGCAAATATCTCGGTTAATATTCAAGATACAGAACAAATGTACATAACAATATTTATAGTAAATTTAATTTTTAAATAGAAAATTAAATTTACTATAAATATTGTTATATACATTTATTCTCTACCTTGAATATTAACCGAGATATTTGCATTTTTATTAAGTGTAACGGACGAGCTATGGTCGCTATTCGTTCCCGGCGAAAGCTAGTTCGGCCGTTTCCGTAACTGTTCGGCACTCATATGGAGATTTCTCTATTGTATAAACTTATGTGGGAATTCTGCTTAGTTTACGCAGCCCCTACGTGACGGACTTTTATATATTTCGCTTACAGCTCCTAAGTTGAGGTTACACTCCTCGTGGCTAGATTGAAGTCTATTATTGTTCTTGGAAATATTCCAGTGAGGGAAAATGGGATCTAGGGTAAGCATTGTTGTTGTTGGTAGACTGTAATAAGAGATGTGTGGTATTAACATGTCAATGTGTGGAGACAGGGGGCAGAGGATGGTATTTACACTGTCCTCCCCCCACCGCCAGCTGCCATCTGCAGCACAATACACCGCTAATAATTCGGAGGCTATCCATCAGCAGCGCCATCTTCCTACACCCACCCCAACCACGGCCGTTTACATTTAGCTTTCTATTCAACTGGTTACAATTTGCTTTTTGTGGTCTTCCTCTGACTCTTTCCGCTTCCCCCTCCGGCAACGCCCCTTGCGTCCGTCTGCAGTTTTATTTATTGCAGCTTCCTCCTCTCAAATGCCCCAGTTTCGAATTTTACGCATCAAATATTGGAAACGGTCAGAAAACAAGAAAAAGAACATGTATTATTTTTAAAAACATACCTAATTACTGACGATTGATTACAAATTACTTTCAGGATTAGAACGAATGAAGATAGTTCACTGGTCGTATTTATTTATCCTTAACCTCTTTCAATGCCAACAGCTATTTTACTCAGAAATTCCATTGCTCATCAATATCTCAGGCTAAATTAAATTCTGTTGTGAATTTTGGCTTCCCAAAAGTGTAGAATGCCTACAGCTTATTCAAATAATATCCATTTGCTATTGATGTAGGCAACCTCGAATTGGCGAGTTACTAGGATCAAGGACCACGAATCTCACTTTGAAAAAACCTTTTCCCTAATCATAGTATTCCTTAAAGGAATGAGTCTGCTTATAACGGCATATTTCGTCGAATACCAGATCATACTAATTATCACCATTTGTGGACACCAAAAATATGATGGACCACGCACAAATCTACATTCAATCGACTAAACAAAATGCAAACACATTATCGTAATTTGCTACATACAGATTGTTTCGGGGACGAAGAGGCTTCCTATAAAAAGATGTATATGTGTTTTATGAAAATAAAATAAATATTCACTTGTGAATAACTGTTCTACTCATATTACAGTTACTAAATGCAATTTGAATGCTAAAGTCAGATAAGATTTATATTAAAATTGAATAATCCTTGAATGAGTATTGACAATGATAATAATAATGTAAGTTGATTTTGAAAATGAATAAAGATGAACAAATGCATAAAACACACTGGTAAATCATAGTAGATGGAGTAAATAAAAACTGTGAGTAAAGTAACTGAGTTAAATAATAATGTATATATTTATACATGAGAACATGGATTGGATATATGCTTTATGAAAAATAAAATAAATATTCTCTAGTGAATAACTGTTCTACTCACATTACAGTTACTAAATGCAATTTGAATGCTAAAGTCAGATAAGATTTAAATTAAAATTGAATAATGCTTGAATGAGCATCGACAATGTTAATAATAATGTAAATTGATTTTGAAAATGAATAAAGACAAATAAATGCATAAAACACACTGGTAAACCGTGGTAAATTGTTGGAATAGGTTATACTCTAATGTAACTATAAGATAATGTAAAATAAGTAAACAAAAACTGATTCTCTAAAAATTTTAGATTAATAAAGTACATATTTTAATTCTGTCTTTGCTAAATTTCACACAAATTTTCATTTTCTACTTATGTACTGGATGCAGTTTTATTATCAAAAAGGGGAGTTAATTTATGTTAATTAAAACAGCTATTTGTTTATGAATTATTATCAATTACTGTTTATGCGCTTAATGACATTATATACAGCATGGTTATTATTATTCAATGTATTTGCGCTTGATGGCAGTAAATATGGTATGATTTTTATTATTGAAATATATCATCAAGCTTTATCAATCAGGTCTGACTGGACCATGTTTGGTGGTCAATTGGTTGGTGTGACCATGTTTGGGGATCAATCCGGCCCGGAGGACTATGTTTCGAGGTCGAAGAGGTTTCCCATAAAGAGATGTATAGGGAAATGTGTTTCGGGGTGTTCCCATTGAAAAGAAGTATAGGGAGATGCTCCTTCGCCCCATTTGTGAATTTGAGAGAGTGGACTGTTTAGTAAAAGGAGGGTGGTGTAAATAATAAAGAATGAATGGATATAATAAAATATAATGAAGTAATATTAATAATAAGAACAAATAATGATATTAAATTGTTAGGACTCTGGACCTTTTAATGATTAAGGATAATTCCAAGTGATGAGCTGCAGTGGGTTGGTTGGAGCTGAATGTGGAGCTGGTTGCTGCATAATTTCCATTATGTATTGGGTTGTGCAAGTTGGCTTCGATGTGTGACGAGGTTGTTACATAAATGTGAGTACTCACTTTATTTATTGTTCGTGGTTCTTCTCCTTCTTGGTTCTTCCCCGCTTCTCGGCTACATCGCTCGACGGGCCTTTTTTCGCCTACTCGTGCATTTTGAGCGGGGGTTTTTCACCTCGATGATGAGAGCTCTCCTTTACATGCCGCACTAGGCCCTGTCTTGTTCCCGTCTTCTTGCCCTTTCCAGTCGGTCCCCCTCATGGCTGGATACGCTGGCAGCGAGGTCCCCAGTCCAGGGCAAGGATGAGTGGACGCTAGATGACGTCATCGATGTCACGCGCCTGCTTCACTCTTCGCGGAGTTCAATCTTCCACGAACACAGATAAACTCGCCATAACTAATAAGTATACCGATAGGCCGATAGGCGGATACCGAGGGATAGAATAAATCGAGGCATACCCCTATGGATGACCCATCCGAAAAAGTCACAGTAGTATAATGTGGAAGTTAATAAATAACATTATATTTTCACACACATTACATTCTATTTTTTTTATTTACTCCTTAAACGACTTTATAAATGCAAAAATGTGTTACAAAATAGTAATATGTATTAAACATTCACATTGTATGTCAAATGGAATGAGATATGTATGAAAAACATCCAGGACTACTAGTTTGTGGAAATAATCAACATTAGATTTTATTTTTATAATTATCCCTGTTACGGGCATGTTAATAAAAATACAACATTTCGCAGGTTCTGAATAATCGGACTTATAAGTACTCTGCAATTAATTAAATAATTAAAGATTAAGAAAGGCTCTTCTTGTTGTTATTCGTTATTCACGTTGAAGGTAATATAAAAGATAAAATATTGATAGGTAGGGAGTGTAAATACCTTTTCAAGAGCAGAGGTTGATACAGAGAACCAGATTCTCAAACTGGTTGGAGAAGGCGGCTTCTGACTGTTTAAACTATCACACTTTTTTACATAATATTATACTTAACAGTCATATCTACAACACAATTAGTAGGTACATTCGCCTACTGATTCCACGGCCCTGCATGTAAGGCCGCTTTTTATTAGTAATATATATGCACCTATCAATATCAGTATATATAAAATATACCTCTTCCTTTCCATTCTCATTCAAAAGAAAAAAAAGAGTAAAAAAAAAAAAAAAATATTGGATCCTTTAAACTTTCCCCGAACAGAATGACTGCTTATGAAGAAACAAGGCTGTTGGTGCAACACAAACACTATTATCTTCTGGCTACAGGCGAACTTTTGTCAGTGGCAGGAAAATATTAGCATCTGCATTTTAATGTCACCTATTAGCATATATATTTCCATCAGCTTAGAGTGGCTGTGTATAAGCATTAATAAAGAAACATTCTTATTTATAAAACAAGAAAATTTAGTTTACAACTTATAAATAAGTTTTATTTATTGACATCCGAGCCTCGACATCTAACACACCATGACTAATATATTATGACTTTGAAAAAAAAAATAAGAAAAAAAAACCTGAGCTTTGCATATCTAATTTTGTAGCAAACAAATTCATTAAATACTTTGTCCTCAGTTAATTGTAGAACGATTCCATTTCGGAAGAAATATTTTCAATCCTACCGCAATATCAAATATACAAACTTACTGAATAAAAATGTGCTGAAAGAAGAGTATAAACAGTTTGCACATCTTAAAGCACCGCAGAATGAAAAACTTAAGCATAATACCGTATATATCTCCAATCTTATACATCTGATCAAAAGTGTTATAGGGCGTAACTTGTGAGACATTTTTTGATTAAACAAATAAGGCCACAATTATATTTGCTCTACCTCTAGTACAAATAGGCAATAAGATGTCTATTTTTTTATTAACAAAAGGAGGAAATGATGAATAATTATGGTTTTCAAGTTTTCACTCACTGGGGTGTGTATTAGGGAGGTACAGAGTTTTATGTAAATAGTCACCTGTAACAACTTATATTTTATCTAAATCTTAATAATTTTAATTTTAATTAATCTCATTTATTCATTTTCTATACCAATTTTCTTTTAATTATTGATTTACTTATTTATTAATTGAATATTTAAATATGTTATTATTATTATTATTATTTATTAACGTCCACTTTTTGCAACTCAGGCTAATTGGGACGGGTTATCTACAGGTTACCACCCTTTTCTAGCCAGGGTGGGATTTTAGGACGTTATTTAATGAATTTCGTCACTAAATAATTTCCTTTTCCCGGGCGAGAATCGAACTCGCCACTCTAGGTTTACCATGTGAGATAAAGGTCAACGCTTTAACTCGCATGGCTAACCTGAGCCCCAAAAAAAATGATTTCCCTATTGTCCAATGTCAATAGTTCCGATTTTCAGTTTTGTACCTAGCTTTGAATTTTGTGTTTATTTGTTCCCTTGTTCATTTATTTTGTTTAATTTTTATTTTTGTTTTCCATTCTTGTTTTTTGAGTTCCAATTTCGTTTTTGTTTTTAATTTCGCCTTTTGTGGTCTGTTTCTTTTATCTTTTTGCTTTACGGTTCTGTTTTGTGTTGCGTTTATATTTCTTTCCCATTTCTGTTTTGATTTCATCTCTGTTTTTCGTGTTTTCTCTCTGTTTTCTGATCCTTCGTATGTTTTGTGTTCTATGTTCCTTTCCTGGTTTGTGTTCCTTTTACGTTTTGTGTTCCTCATCTGTTTTGTTTACCTTTTATGTTGTGTGTTCCATTTCTGTTTTGTTTAATTTTGTTAATTTTTTTTGTTTTGTTTTCATTTGAGTTTTCTTTTTTAAGTTACGAAGCTTTTGTTTAGAGCAACATCGCCAATGCTGCGAAGCTCCAATAAATAAATAAATAATCTTTATAGAACTGGAATAGAATACCCAATTCTTTTTTTTTAGCTCCCTCAAAGATAATTTGTTATCATTTCCTCCTTTATGTGTCATTTGCATATGTTTCATATATATATATATATATATATATATATATATATATATATATATATATACATGTATGAAACAGCATTTTAAAAAGATCATATAATTATTAAAGCAGTCATTTTATACTTTACAAGACTCTTCAACGCCCTTTATTTTAAGTTCGTCTCTTGGCTTTGCATAGGTAGTTTCCTGAGTATTGCATTTGACAATTTATAGTGGTAATAGAAACCTTTGCATATTACCATGAAACTAAGAGCGTATCGGTTTTTGCCCATTATTTGTCATTCCAATCATTTTTTTAAAAAGAGAGATCCCCTCCCCTTATTAACACCCCTAACTAAGAGATGCCATAATCCCATTTTAATTGATATTGTTAAAAGCACTCTGTTTGTCCTAGTGGCTGAGTTGGCATGTGCTACCAGCATCAGGTCAGGCTTAAGCTGCGGGTATCTACACATGGCTTATTTACTAAACATTCCTCGGATAACCACTAATTGAATGGGTGTAATTAAAGTGTAGCCCACATGGCGTGGATTTGCTACATCTACCAATTTACAGCTTGTTTACATACTTAACTCAAGATAAAGAGGCTCCCTCTATGAAGTATGTTCAGGAGGGTGCGTCAATGTTAACACAAATATTATTATTATTAGTATTTATTAACGTCCACTTTTTGCAACTTAGGCTAATCCGGACGGGTAATCTACAGGTTACCACCCTTTTCTAGCCAGGGTGGGATTTTAGGACGTTATTTAATGAATTTCGTCACTAAATAATTTCCTTTGCCCAGGCAAGAATCGAACTCACCACTCTAGGTTTACCATAATGGTCAACGCTTTAACTCGCATGGCTAACCTGAGCCCCTAACACAAATATCGTTAAGTACCTACTCAATATTGATTTTATTATAAAAAACACGGATTGTTCATTATATATATACACAACATAAGCTAAGTACTAAGTACCCAGATTTCAACATATATGTGTGCCTGTCATATCCTTTAGATTTGTTACGAATATATCTTTCGTACGGAATACACATTATCATTGAGCTTAAAATAATTGTTCTCTTCTTAAAAAAGTATTCGTTTAGTATCTCTATGTTTGTGTTATTTAATATTTCAGACCATTAGTGAGCACGCTATTATAATTATAGCCAATAAAATAAGTGTAAATATGCATGAATATATGAATATATATATATATATATATATATATATATATATATATATATATATATATATATATACTAGCTCAGATACCCGGCTTCGCCCGGGAATTGATTTGAGGCTGAATGGTGAAAGTATTTTTTTGGCAAGGCTTTACTTTGCACAATATTTTGACATTTACCCGTCCCAGTGTTTAGTGTTAATACCCGTTGTTGGCATTTGTTAATAATAAAATTAATTTTTTATGTAAGTCTTCACTGTCCTCCAAATTGTCATATTTCCCGTCTCCTGTGTATTATGCATAGATTTCAGGTATTAAGGACAAAATATTAACATTGATTTGAATTAATTTTTCCAGTTGAGTTACCTGATAGTTCAAATAGGAATGAATTGCAGAGCATATCAATATTTCTACGCAAATTACTTGCTCTACACATTGTTCCTGGAGAAATGTATAAAAAGAAAAAGTTAATCTAAATAACAAAGTAAACAACTTTTGTTATGTGCATGTTTGTCGAAAAACAAATAGACAATGAAATATAGCGAATTTTTATTTCAGGCCTCCCTTATAACCCCCACTCCCGTTCTAACCTAAACATTTTAATATAGCTTATAATCATGGAAGAATTAATGCTAATTGACATACCGAGTTTTGTTAAGTTCGGTTCAATCGTTAGCGCCCAATAAAATAGTTGACTCCCGCTTTAGTTTATAGTGTATATTTCGTTTATACTTTGTTAAAAGTAAAAAATGAATATGTCAAAAGTTACTTTAAATAACAAAATAAACAACTTTTGTTATGTTCATATTCGCCGAAAAACAAATAGAAAACGAAATAACGCTATTTTAAATTCAGGCCTTTCTTACAACCCCCACTCCTGCCCGTCCCTAGAAATGTCGGTATGGCTTATTATAATGAAAGCGTTAGTGCTAATACACATACCGAGTTTTATTTATTTCGGTTGGGTCTTTTGTCCCAAATAAAATTGTTCACTTCCCCTCTAGGTTTTATCGTATATCTCGTTTATAATTCAGTATATGAAAAAAGTGTATATAACAAAAGTTACTCTAAATAACAAAATAAACAACTTTTGTTATGTTCATATTTGCCCTAAAACCAATATATATATATATATATACACACACACATACACGCACGCACGCACACACCCACTAGGTACACCCAGTAACGCAATAGCTGTATAACACATTTGAAAGTAGGTATATAAGTTATTTGTGAAATTTGAAGGTTTACTTTTATGGAAAAGTCATAATAAAAATTTCTTTAGATCCTTCATACAAAAAGATGTCATACAAATCTAGAAAGTACGTTCTAGTATCAAAAATGTTTCCTAGCTTCCTAACTTCACACAGTGAGTGGACGCAGCTTAGGCAAGAATCCCTTAAACTGGCTTTCCTCTTTACAAAATCCACCAACTTTAAAACTTTTTTTTTCCTGACTCCATGAAAATATTTCTTGCAATCCTTGTTACACATGCTCTTATTAATACCTTTGCGAAGTTTCACTACTCAAATCAGCAAAAAATCACTTCAGTCCAAAACATTTTACTCTGAATTGCAGGCTCAAATTTGACATGCATTTGATCATCGTGGATCAAACATCTGCTACCTGGAAAACACTAATGAAACAGGGATACATAGAAGCACAATTGCAATTAGTAAAATTACCCATATTCGGGTGACAAAATCATACATGTCTGACAAAGTGATCCATATAGGCATTAACACCAAATGTATTAACCCATCGTCTGGAAGAAAGTGAGAATTGTTAGACAGTAGCAAACAGAATTACAGACTAATTCTATAAATCAGATACACCGATGAAATAAATTATATTTACATTCGGCATTTTTTCTTGAATAACAAAGAGAAAGAAGAGAAAAAACTAATAACAGAAATAAATAAAGCTGGACAACAGTAACCCTTCGTTCGAAATTCTGCAAGTTATTACTAAGAGTAATCCATGTTGGTTTATCTCGTTTCTCCCAAGGAATATTTACAATTTTATTTATCTTGTTTTCCGATATTGATCCCTATAGCCCTAGTTTCATCGGAACAGAGATAACTGAGCCTGGGAAATACACAACTCGCAAAAAAAGAGAAATTCTTTGCGTACTATATATATATATGTATATATATATATACATATATACTTTTGATAGGAATGAGGTATATAAGAAATATCTGTTATAATAGAAAGGTGTACAAACTCCTTAGAAGTCGCCATGAAACATTAAACAAGGGCTTCTGATACAAAGGGTCTTCATAATACAATAGGCTTTTGACAGGTTTCCTTGGTCTTTAATCCCTAAGATATAAAATTATAACCATTAAGGCTTCATACAGAAATAATACAATAAGCTCTGTAAGCAAGTTTTATGAATTAGTCATCGTAACGGATAATTCAAAAGCATTTATTTTTTATTATTATACTACAAACATATTTGAACTTGATTTTCCGTTTATTTTAAGTGAAATGATAAATCCAAAATAATAATTTATTCTATACATAACTAAATGATAAAGCATAGAATTCTCATTCACTTAATTATTTTCATTAATTTATTTATTGTTACTTATGAACACCCACTTTGTGTGCTGAAACAAATTGGGAAAATTCTTTTTTACACTTCACATTTTTCATATCTGTATGTCATTACTTTAGGAGTACACATACATTCCACTTTAGCATCAATGCGGTCACTTCCAAAATAACCAGATGGAGACATGAAAATAGAAATCTACCGGTAAACTATAGAGACTTCCGACTTGCTGGTATGACACACTATTGACCTTAAATCACCATTTAACATTTATTTCTAAGTAAAAGTAAAAGAGATCAGAAGTGGGGGTTTACTGAAGTCTGAAAATGAGAAAGAAAGAATAACTTGCTTAATATTTGAGTAAAAAAAAATGCATACGACAACAATTGTAGACCATCAATTGTTTAGCAAGATTGGATCTAAAACATTTTACGATCCCACTCATAATTACAATGATATTTTGTTATGAACTTCGTCTTTACTTAAAACCTTTCAATATCGCGTTTGGTAAAGATCAATCAAAAATTGCGACAGCTAGAACGTTAACAGACAAGTTTATATGTGTGTGTATATGTATATATGAGTGTGTATATATATATATATATATATATATATATATATATGAGTGTGTATATATATATATATATATAGAGAGAGAGAGAGAGAGAGAGAGAGAGAGAGAAATATAATTTTGGAAGCTCCTTTTGTTCGTGAGTAGTTACGATCGATGGAGATTTGAGGATATTTTTCGAAAATCGCCTCATGAGTACAGCCTCAATAGCAGATTTCTCTTAAGAGAATCTGTTAAAATCGGTTACAGAAGAAGCGTGGCAATAATTAGATATAAACAACATAATAAACATTGTTTTATTCAATAATTAGGTTTTAGGTGTAAATAATAAATTTTAAAATGAATGAACAAAGAACACATTGAAACAAATGAATCAATAACCAGTTTGATGTAAATATCCGTACACACCAAATGCATTGCGTATTTTTCTTGTTAAGAACATAATGTGGATATTTTCAAAACGAATACGTTTGATGATTACATTTCACCTTCCACCATTTCAGGTTTTTTTTTTTTTTTTTTTTTTTTTTTTTTTTTTTTTTTTTTTGAGGGATTTTATTTTTCTGTACATCCCATGCATATTTGCATTATAGGTGCATTTTGAAAAAACTTTTAACAATTTTTATATAATGATATATATACATATTTATTTATTTATTTTATTTTTGGAGCGTTCGCAGCGAGGCGATATTGCTCATAAAAAACAACAAAAACAATTTATATAAACAAAATACAAAATGAAAATAGAAACAAGAAAAATTAAATAATACAAAATAAGAACGCAAACAAATAACAAAACTCGACTAAATAACAGAACGCAACAATATAACGAAACACAACTAAATAAAACACAACTAAATAATAGAACGAAATCAAATAACCAAACAACGAAAAACAACAATAAACACAAAATAACAAATAAAATAAATAAATAAAAACAAAACATTAAGTTCAAAAACATAAACTGTAAAGACTAATAAAATTACGTAAACAATTATATAATTTCCATGGATAAAAACTAAACTAAAATCAAATAAATATAAATTAGTATGTAAATAAAATGAAGATTTCTAACACCTAAAATATTTACAATCATATGCTCTCACTTTCTTTATCACACATTCAAACATGCATACACACTCACTCTCGCATGCACACGTACACACACGCGTGCAGGCACATACACTCACACGCACGCACTCACAAACACACGCGCAAATACACACACACACACACACACACACACACACGCACATACACACACATAAACATACAGTAAAACGGTTTAGCTGGAATTTAAAATATTTAATTTAAGAAGGATTAAAAAGGATTTTAAAATGTAACAATTCTAAATTTGTGAGTATATGTTAATATCATCAATTGTATATCATGTAAATGTTGGAGTATTATGGGTATGTGTGGGCTACCTTCAGTAAGTAAGTCGTGTAAGTCATGAGGGATCTTTAGATGGTCACGTCTTTTGCAGTCTGTTAGGATGTGTTTTATTGTAAGCGGAGCATTACACACATTGCAGTTAGGCATTCTTTTCTTTAAAATGGAAATAAGATTATGAAAATTAAATTTGACTAAATAAAACAAAAAAGACATCAAATAGAAAATTCAGGAATACAATTAAATAACCAATAAAAAAAATTACATAATATTAATATTATATTATATAGGTATATTCGTCCTCGGCTTAAGAATATCATTATTATTATAGGCTATTGTTTTTAATAAATTTATGTGTTTTGAAAATAAAACATCGGGACTGATGGGGAATATGAGTCTTTAACTGTCTTTGTATGTCTTGGGTCAGTCTACATTCATGAATCAGGTGGGTCTGTTCAGTGTAGCTGTCGCATTTACAAGTATTTGAGTCAGTAAGTTTGACTCTGTATAAGGAAGAGTTTGTATTTCCGTCTGCAGTTAGTATTTGTGTTGGATAAAATGTATGTTGGGATAGTGAGATATTGGTTTTTAAAACTGGGATGTATGATTTTATAAGTAATCATTTATCTGTTTGAACCCATCTCTGTTGCCACAAATTAAAACTTTTTTCTCTTAGTAAAGATTTTAACACAGTTGGAGTAATTTTATTGTAAATTACCTCTTCGCTACTTTTAGAGGCACTTTTGGCGTGGATATCGACTATTTCATTGCCCATAATTCCTACATGTGCCTTGACCCAAATGAAGTGAATGAACGTCAGTCTGTTTTTTAATTGTGTTATATTATGGCGTATTTGTTCTATATGTACGACGTGGTTTTTTATGTTGTCTAGTTTGTGTAAAAGCATTTGACTGTCTGTGTGTAGTAGAATGCAAGTGGCAAGTCCATTTCATTTACGTACTTTAGAGCATGTAAGACGGCAATAATTTCGCCTTGGTTATTTGAACAATGGTTGCCTAATTTAGATTTTTTACATTTTATAACATCATCAATTTTATTTCCTACAAAAATGATAAAGGCATCGCCTGAGTCCTGTACATCCTTGCTACTGTCTGTGTAAATTGTATATTGGTATGAGTGATTAGTATTTTCTGTAATAATTACAATGTCGGGTGTTAGTCCAGGATGTGTTCAATCCATGTAAGGTACCGGGTATTCTACTTTTTCTGCTGTTATTTCGTTAGTAGTTTGATGCAGTTTTAGTATGTTATATCTGTCAGCATATTCTTCCGCTATTATCGTAAAGGGACCCAAGACACATGCAGCTACAAATGAAATAGTGCGATATCCTTTTATTACTTTAATTCCAATGAACCTTTGAACCCTCTCGAGCTTTTTAACATTATATTTCTTATTTAAGCCCGTTTTCCATATTGGTATTGCATAGGTTAACGCCGGTAAAATAGCTCCTTAATAAATTACATTTAATGCTCCAGATTGGAGTCCCCACGTTGATTTAGCTGCAATTAATAACAAATTAATTAATTTTAATAATTTATTTTGTAAATATGCTATACGGTGATTCCACCAAAATTTATTATCAATTATTATTCCTAAATATTTTATTTCTTGGACAGAATTTATTTTATAATTGTCAATAATAATGTTTAAATCAGGAATATTTCTTCTGATTTCTCTGGAGAAAATTATATAATTACATTTCTCTAGATTAAATGTTAATTTATTATTTAAGGCCCAATCACTAATTTCCTTCAAAACCTTATTTGAATCAGGCTCCAGCTGTTTGAAATCCATTGAGATTACTAATAAAATGATATCATCAGCAAATGCTATGATTTTACAGTTGGGATTTTCAGGTTCAACGAGTGCTGAATTTTGGGCACATTTCGACAAAATGAAAATTACTGTCTTAGTAGAATGTTGAAAGAAATTGTTTTCCCGCCACGTCCTGGCACTCCGGAGAATGTTTATTTTCCAAGTATTGCAAAAACAAGGGCTATGGAATAAGTGGGTCAAAACAATTTTGTTCCGACCTCTTTCAACCCTAAGCTGAATGCTTCCCTGTTTGTGGTAGGCAGTTGAACAAACAAATGTGCTAAGCAAGGGTGAAGCAGTGAGACCTTATTATCGTAGGGATTTGGGAAAACACAGGTAGCCACCAAGAATCTGTCAGCTGCCTAGATATGTATCTGTTTGGTTTTTGTTGTGCTCGTTAACTGTCAACTGGAGATCTGGCTTGTTATTTGGCCAACCACCTGGGCCATTGCTTCCCCGAACCGGTGTATGTATGAATGGTCCGGCTCAAATTCACGCAGATAAATACTATTGATTCTAATCAGTACAAGCACAACTAACTAATCAGCCTTCTGAAAGCCTTGGGCTTTGCCAAACAAATTACTAGCCTCCAAGAAAAGGAAAATTACCTCTTGAATCCAGTTATTTCTCCACTAGCCGTGGTACCCGTCGTTGACAGATTGAAATAGCGGTTTCCTGCTAGACAATAAAGATTGTACTAACCTAAGCAAAAAAAGTCCGTCACGCAGGGGCTGCGTAAACTGATCAGATTTCTCGCGTGAAGTTTAACAATAGATAAATCTAAATATCGGTACACCCCCGTGAATATTAAGTGAATAAATACAAACGATAATAAGAAACCTCCCGACGGAAAGCATATGAAATGTAAACAAACAGTTAGGAAGATTGATTCTATAACATTGTACGATCCCACTCAAAATAACAGAGATATTTTGAATTTTTTGATATTTCGAATTCCCCTTTTCTCTAATGGTCCAATTTCTGTCAGCCACAAATACGATCTTTAGTGTTGAATAAAACAGTTAAATATCGAGTGCAGTATAGATCAAATAAAGATTTTCGAGACTAGAATGTATTGTAAAACCTTAATTGATGACAGCATCGCACAACGAATTTTCATGTATCACGCATATTAAAGGTCCAATAGAAACAATATTTGGTATTTAAGCTTAGAATAAAGAGGTTCATGTTATAACAGCTTATTGTTATTAGGGCATGAGTAGGAGTGGGGGTTTACTGAAGGCTGAAAACTAAAAATTCCAAATATCTCGGTTAATATTAACCTTAGAGAAAATATGTATATAACAACATTTATGGACAGTTAAATTTCCAATAATATCAGTTGTGTGCCATTTTTCGATCAGACTTATAACGATGATATTTCGAATTTTCAAAATTCTTCCCCTCTAAACCACCCCCCTCCCCATGGTCCGATTTCAGTCGTTGACGATCCTTATCTATAGTTTTCCATGAAATTCTTATATATCCAGTTGAGTAACGATAAAACAATAATTGCGACCACTAGAGCAGTAACACAAGTATATATATATATATATATATATATATATATATATATATATATATATATATATATATATATATAAGGTCCGGGACAAAAAGATAGCCCACCCTATATTTTTTCTCTTAATCATTTTTAACTATTGATATAATTTGTATTTATTAATATGTAGTGTATTCTGCTCAAATTTGAACCGATGATCAATCTAATAGGAGTCGGAAAAAAATAATTTGTAAGAATTAATAAATAATACTTGATTTGGGGTAAGACAAAAAGATAGCACAGTGAACAATAATAATAAAATCCTTTATTAAAAATACATTAAAAGAATACAAATGAAAATTCAATATCCTGTATACGCACCACCTTTTTCTAATGCAGCAATCATAAGATTTGAAAGTGAGTTAAAATGGCGACGAATCAACTCTTGAGGTAGTTTGGTCCACTCCTCCTGAATTGTTTTTTTTAATTCTTCAACGCACTCAAATTGTCGGCTCCCACTGTAAACACTTCTAGCAAGATGTCCCCATACATTTTCGATGATATTAAAGTACGGGGAACGAGCCGGCCAATCTATAATTCTGATCCTTCCTTTTCTAAAAAATTCTTTTGCAACTATCGCCGTATGAACTGGAGCATTATCTTGTTGAAAAATTACGTTCTCTTTAGGAACAAGTTCAAAATATTGTAGTTGGTTTTCTAACAAATTAACATATTGCTGACTGTTCATTCTACCAGAAATAAACACGATATCAGTTTTGTGATCATTGCCAATGCCTCCCCATATCATGACGCTGCCTCCTCCCATTTGCCTCTTGGAAAACATTTTTTCTTCTTTCCGTAGATCTTGGTAATAGTGTGCCCAGCCATCAGGACCGTCGAGGTTGAATTTTTTTTCGTCGGTGAACAAGATTTCTTTCCACTTGTCTTTCCATTGGACATGTTCACGGGCAAACTCCTTACGCCATTTTTCGATCAGACTTATAACGATGATATTTCGAATTTACAAAATTCTTCCCCTCTAAACCACCCCCCTCCCCATGGTCCGATTTCAGTCGTTGACGATCCTTATCTATAGTTTTCCATGAAATTCTTATATATCGAGTTGAGTAACGATAAAACAATAATTGCGACCACTAGAGCAGTAACACAAGTATGTATATATATATATAAGGTCCGGGACAAAAAGATAGCCCAACCTATATTTTTTCTCTTAATCAATAGGGGTTAAGGATTAAAGGATTCATTAAGAATTAAGGTTTTATTAAGGACTAAGGAGGTAGGAAAAACAGCTTGTGAGAATTAATATTATTACTTGATTTGGGGTTAGACAAAAAGATAGCACACCTATTGTTTCTTTCCAAGAAAACCAAATCCCTCTGAGTAGACAAGGCTAATCCAGTTCTGTTTATTCTTTTAAGCTGTTAACATTATTTTAGTGAGATGGGACGAGCAAAATCATTATCACCAGGTGAAAAAAATATCATTCAGCGAATGAATAATCGAGGGTTAGTAACGATTAAACAATAATTGCGAACGCTAGAGCGGAAACAGACAAATATATATATATATATATATATATATATATATATATAAATAAATATATATATATATATATATATATATATATATATATATATATATATATATATATACAGTTTTGAACGGACCTCATCTCCTGGGTAGGATCGATGGACATTTGAAGAAAAATTTCGAAAATCGCGTCATTAGTACAACCTCAATAGCTGATTTCCCTTAAGGGAAATCTGCTAAAAATGAAAGGTATGCCACCTCTAAGCATGGCGCATAAAGAAAGGCGTAAGGAGTTTGCCCGTGAACATGTCCAATGGAAAGACAAGTGGAAAGAAATCTTGTTCACCGACGAAAAAAAATTCAACCTCGACGGTCCTGATGGCTGGGCACACTATTACCAAGATCTACGGAAAGAAGAAAAAATGTTTTCCAAGAGGCAAATGGGAGGAGGCAGCGTCATGATATGGGGAGGCATTGGCAATGATCACAAAACTGATATCGTGTTTATTTCTGGTAGAATGAACAGTCAGCAATATGTTAATTTGTTAGAAAACCAACTACAATATTTTGAACTTGTTCCTAAAGAGAACGTAATTTTTCAACAAGATAATGCTCCAGTTCATACGGCGATAGTTGCAAAAGAATTTTTTAGAAAAGGAAGGATCAGAATTATAGATTGGCCGGCTCGTTCCCCGTACTTTAATATCATCGAAAATGTATGGGGACATCTTGCTAGAAGTGTTTACAGTGGGAGCCGACAATTTGAGTGCGTTGAAGAATTAAAAAAAACAATTCAGGAGGAGTGGACCAAACTACCTCAAGAGTTGATTCGTCGCCATTTTAACTCACTTTCAAATCTTATGATTGCTGCATTAGAAAAAGGTGGTGCGTATACAGGATATTGAATTTTCATTTGTATTCTTTTAATGTATTTTTAATAAAGGATTTTATTATTATTGTTCACTGTGCTATCTTTTTGTCTTACCCCAAATCAAGTATTATTTATTAATTCTTACAAATTATTTTTTTCCGACTCCTATTAGATTGATCATCGGTTCAAATTTGAGCAGAATACACTACATATTAATAAATACAAATTATATCAATAGTTAAAAATGATTAAGAGAAAAAATATAGGGTGGGCTATCTTTTTGTCCCGGACCTTATATATATATATATATATATATATATATATATATATATATATATATATATATATATATATATATATATATATATCAGGGGAAAAAGAGAATATGATCTGAAGTCAGTTTTAATAAAATAGTATTTAATGTTACAAAATGACTTTTAACATTATAAATAATATTAGACGAGCAATTGTAAGTAATCCCCAGAATGCATCAGCCTGTTAACTCCATTCATTAAGTATCACCAAGAAGTTCATTGGCAAGCTGTGAGAATCCCCAATTATTGTTTCCCAGCCGAATGATACTGAAATCAATACACACATACACATGTACATGTATATGTACACACACACACAAACACTCACAAACTGAAGATCTTGCCAGGAGCATTTCGCAGTCGAAATCAATATATTCATGATATTCATCATTGCCCCAGTTGTTCAGTACTACTGCACTCTACTTGCATGTATTGTACAAATCCCAGTCCATGGATTTAGTGTCTCACTTAATCTTCTTTAACTGCCTTTCTTCGTCGAACGAGTTTTTGTTCCCTTCAATGCGAAAGCAATTGGCACTGAAGCCTATATGATTTCACTATATAAATAAAACTCTTAAGCCTGCCTGATCTTTCTTAAACATCCAATAGGAACAAATTTATTTCGGTTTTTAGATTAAGCCAATATTATGGTTTTTGTTTGTGATCCCTCTTGTTAGTTACTAATTACCTACGAGGTTCAAGAGAATTTGTTTATCCATAGTTTTTTAATTAATGTATAAACTAGGCTAAATTATGAGTTCATTTTATAGCCGAAGTTACGATTTACTTTAAAATTAAATAAAAATTCCACTTTACTAGGAAATATTAAATATTTGCAATAAGTTCTATACATTTCAATCATTCCACTGTGAAAATAAATACGACAGATGCCTAAAGTAATACAAGGCAATTCTAGGGAATCAATGGCTCCCGTGATATTTGTTGGTAATATTTATTTATGGATTTAACGTGGAAATGGGTTCTTGGCCAAAGCTTCTGATACTATAAGACCAAACAGAACAGGGGGAGTTAGGTTTACAGAACGACAATAGGGATTGCCTAAACCAATATTTGCCGCACTTTCCGGAGGGACATGCTCATCCGTTTAGTACATTTACAAATTTTAATAAATCTTCCAGATTTCTGGCATTGATCTGTTTTTAAAATCCAGTAGGTACATAAAAAGTTCTTTATGCCACTGAAAAAAATACCAACGAATACTGGCAGTTACTAGAAGAAAAAAAAAGTTTGGCTGTATACATAATATGTGTGTTACATTTTGACTGGAATCAATAACACGATTTATTTTTTTACTGTTACTTTTATTACAAATATTTGAGAAAATAAAAACCTAGATATTAGTCCCTTTTTTTTGTAAAATGAGCTATCGACAAAATAATTAATTAAATGATAGTAACTTTTCATTAAACTGCGCAATCAATAAAATAAAAATGTAATCATTAGTCACTGGTTTATATCATGTAAAGTCAACAAAATAAAACTTAAATATTTGTCCTTGACTTTCCGCCGTCCTTCTCCCAATTTTCTATATATCCCAAATTACCTGGTAAACTTCCTCCAAGATTTTACCAGCTCCGAAGGAATATCATCCGGCCACGAGATTTATTATTTTTATGAGTTTTTTTCCTTGTTCCCCTTTGCATCATGTCGTACAGCTCATCAATATCATTATTGGAAGAACCGATGTAGAATATTACAATTCAAATATAGAGCAATATTGGTTCAATAACATTTTTCCTTCCCACTCTTAATAACATATTTAGAATTTTACAATCTTACTTCCTCTCGAAATCCTGAGTTAAGTATGAGTAGAGGATAAAATGAAAGCGAAACTAAACAATACAAAATCTCGGTTAATATTCATGTTATAGAAAAAAAATAGCAACAAATAATAGAACGTGATTAGAGATATAATATTTTTCAAATGGACACAAGATGAAAAATATTAACGGTTTTATATTCGTTCTTGTCTGCAAGCCATCACCTCTAGATGACCGATATTTCCTAGTAATACAGGCTGTGAACTTTTGCAATAAAAGTTTAAATCAATAACTGATTACTCTTGATTGTTCTTGTAGTTATTGTTATTTATTTACGTCCACCTAATACTACGGCTAATTGGGACAGGTTATCTACTGGTTACAGCCCTTGTCTAGCCAGGTTGGGATTCATGATTTTATTTAATGACTTCTTCACTAAATAAATTCCTATTACCCAGGTGGGGAACGAACTCGCCTCTCAAGATTTACCATGAGATTAAGGCCAACCCTGTAAACTCACATTCAAAAAATTAATTTCTAAAGAACTATATTTTACATTTTATTAATAAAATAACGAGCGTCTATTTTCCAGGAATATTTATGCTTAATTTGCTTACCGTAGTAGAACAGACTTACTAGACACGTATTGGGCATAGCACAACTGTTTGTACAAATACAATACAAATGATTCCTAAAGCGGAGGAAGGGTTGTGTTTACCCAGTCAATATTTACAAAGGGCTAAACAAGAATGCCGCCAATATAAATACCTAACGCATCAATATAAATTTCAGAAGATAACAACACCATCTGAAATAATAGAAATGTTTTCTCAAGTGTTTGGAATCATTGACTTGGCAACCGATGACTAGTGGAGAGGCTAATAATGTATGACAGATATAAATAAGAAGTTTTGATTAGGCTACTACAGTCTTTTAATGTGTATTCATTGTGTATGAACAAATTTAGTGTTTTCTCTTTCTTTTAGCAGATTTTCCTTAAAGGAAATCAGCTATTGTACTTATGACGCGATTTTTGAAAGATTTCCTTAATCCTACCATATATATATTTGTCTGCTAACGCTCGAGCGGTCGCAATTTTTGTTTGATCTATACCATACTCGATATTTAACCGTTTCAGTTACCACTAAAGATCCTACTTGTTATTGGCTGGTATCGGACCTGAAAAAGAGAGGGGGGGGGTTTAGAGGGGTGAATTTCGAAAAACAACCCCTGCGCGACGGACTTTTGAAGTATTCGAGGTATCCTCACTTGGGTGAAAAAAGTAAATTTTTTTGGGAACTTTTAATTCGACAATTCAGTTAAGCGATGGCAATCTTTCGAACTTGCGATGGTTGTAATCCACCAATAATTAACAATAAATTAGTTATGATTGTCTAGGTAGCTAAATTCGACGGATTTTAACGTTCACCAACTTTATTATTTGTGCCCGTTAGATTGCATGTATGCTTACTCTTTCTATATAAGGATGAGCGGTATATTAACCCATTAGGGAGATGGGATAATTTGTACCCGCGTCGAATGTAAAGGCAGAAACTGGGATTAGCCCATTTGGAAGCAAACGGCTCTGAGGCCGGCACCCTCGTTGCTCTTGAAGTTATTAAAATATTTAATTCGCCGGCAGCTAGCCGCTATGTAAATAAGGCAGCAGATGCCCTACAACCGGGCGTATAATTCTGGCCGAGGAGGGAGCCGGTGAAAAGAGGAAACAATAAATCAGGCTAGTGGTAAGGTCTCAATCAGCGGTACAATGGTTGCCCTCAGCCTCCCTAAATAACGTTTCAATAACCGATATTGGGTAGTGCAAAGGACCGGGATATTTCCCATAGCCCACTGCACTACACCCTTATATATCAACACCTTTTCCCTCACGTCACTTTATGGCACCACTCCCCTCCCATACAACATTATATACTTTACTCACCTTCAAGCTACATTAGCCCATGTTCAGTTGGCTATCTCTATCTCTTACACTTTGAAAGCTTTTCTTCTCAATATTTTCTTTTCGAAAGCTACTTACTTACAGTATCACGTTACCTGATGACATTTAATCAGTACAACACAAAACAGCACCTTGCCTAATACATATGCCAAGAACTAACCTCACTTCAGAAATGAAACCCTCGCTTTTCCTTAAACTATAAACAGGAGTACCGAAACAGAAAACAGGACAGGACCCCTCATATATATAGATGGCTCGAAATATGCAGAAAATGTGGCTCAGCCGCTATAGTGGGAAACGAAGTATTATCGTGTAGACTACCGGACATATCAAGTAACTTGACTGTAGAAATATAAGGCTTGCTTCTTGGACTACAACACCTTACTAAAGTGCAACAAGACAACATTAATGTTTTTACTGACTCTCTACAGTTCTATACAGTCAATCTTTACTCAACTCACCCACTCGCGGGACGGCTTCAGAACTACTAACTTACAAACA
Organism: Riptortus pedestris; assembly: GCA_019009955.1. Lineage (NCBI taxonomy): Eukaryota > Metazoa > Arthropoda > Insecta > Hemiptera > Alydidae > Riptortus > Riptortus pedestris. The sequence goes on along the minus strand of CM032228.1, from coordinate 100,532,505 downwards.
CAAGTGAATAAAGTAATAACTAACCATTGGATACCAGAACATTCAGACATCACGGAAAATATTTTGGCTGACAAACATGCAAAATTAACAACTCAACATATTACATACTAATCACATTACACGACACGATGCCATTAAACTTATTAAAAAAGAGGTCAGCTTAAAATGGGAATTGGAATAGCGTCAGACACACACAAAATTAGGAGAAATAAAAGACACTATTCGTCAACTAGAACTACGTCAACTAGTTCTTGCTAGTTTGAGGTATGACCATTCAAGGATAACACACCAACACATTACTAGGACTGAACCACCATTATGTACACTGTGCAATACACAACTAACTATCAAACACTTACTTACAGACTGCAGACTTATAACTGACAAGACCATACCTACCAATCTATCATAACTACTACACGACAACAGCCTATACATTGCGACAATCATGAAACACCTCTAAAAGACACAACTTTAAAATCAAATTTAACACTAAAAGATTAAACTTTAGATTTAAAGAATTGGATTTCTGCTGCTAATAATATCCACTGGAGAAAAAGTAACCATGCTTTTACCTACGACTGTAGATATTTTAACACATTTTTTATAAAAAGGTGGCTATACCTAAACTATTTTACTTTTATAAAAAGAAAAAGTTTGAATCGCGACACACCTGAATAAATAAATAAATTTTCAATATTTGTCCAGTATTACATCAATGAAGGAAGTCATCGGTGTTATTACTCTACCCATTGTCTTCGCAACTGATATAATAACAGAAGCACTTATTATGTATTAAACGTGTAAATGGATAATGAAAATTATATATTTTCTTACTATACATTTTTACCAAACAACACAGTTTGTGGAGCAAAATATTAGCTTATTTTTCAAATGTACATTATCTCAAAACAAGATAAAATAAAATTCAGAAATTCTAAAGTCAAAAAATAATTATAAATATAAAATTTCAAAGAACCTCGTCCTATTATTATTTTCATTGAATTAAAATGACGTAATTCGTCTCATACTTTGTAATCCAAATCTTAGAAATATTTTTCAAACAATGTTTGAACGCTCACTTTTCTGATAGGCCAACCTGATAGTCTTTTAGTGCATTTTTGACAATTGTTTCGAGCTCAGCATTTCATATAAATATGTTTAAGATTGTAGTACATATATTGTTAAGTACACACAGTGGGAATGTCCCTACTATCCCTGCTAAGCTGGCCTCCTCACCTGCAGGAATCAAACACAAAATTATGATGTCATTTTGAAATTGAAATCTCCATTCCTCCCAAAGTAATTACCCATAGTAAAGAAAACTTGAATATTAAGCTGCATATGAGACAATAAAAATGTAACAACCTAAATTAAAAAATTCCATGATGGTAAAAAATCCCATTGTTTGGAAGGTTTACTACTAGGATATCTATAGAAAATGTTTTAGAAATTCCTATTTGTCAATTAAGTTCAAGATGAAATGGAGAGATACTGTTACAGAGCTGAAGACTTATTTTTTATTTACGTCATGATTTGTGTCAGCTGTTTTAGAAAAAAGAAAAATATTAGCACTAGATTTACCAATATCATTAAGACCAAACCAGAATATGATTGTAATATACAAAGAGCCACATTTCGCCTCTTACGAGTTTATATTAAGCTGGAATTCCTGTAGTATAAATATTTTTGTATTTGTTTTGAATGTTTTGGATGTTCGAAGAAAATAAGGTTTTCTTCATTAATAAAGAAGAAAGAATTCCAAGTTGTTTTAAAATGAAATAAATCGTTGGTTATGAACATCCATCCAGTAATTTATTCCTACTTTTAGGAACATTATGATGAGTTCTTTTTTTAAAAAGGAAGAACTGTTTACGAATATTTATCATTACAATTTGTATTGGTTATTTGCAATATGGATTTACTGAACCGTGGCTCAACCTCAACCCTTGTCAAGGCATGAATATATCAACACTCGCCCCTTCAAGCCTAAATAAATAACCCTGAATGGCGAGTGACACTCCTGCAAGCCTTGCCACATATAGAGCGAGACTGCTATAGACCGTGACAGCCAATTGATTACTATTTATGTTTTGGAGGGGGCTAGCTAACCTAATGGAATTTATTTCCTTCACCATGTGGTAGAAGGGTATGAGAAAAGGTTTGAATAACCGAACCCTAGGAGTGAAAACATTGGATCATAAAGGGCTTCCGAGGATGGGAACCGGGGATACATCGAAGGGCTAATGGTGTCCCTAACAGAGAAGGGAGGCATCTCTGGGGAATTTATTTGAACCAAATTTCAAGGGGAGAACTTTTTACTGCAATGTCGGAACTAAACAAATGTTTGGTTGTACTCTATAGGGATTTGAGTTTATAACATTGATTTTCAGGTTAGCAGATTAACATCAAGTGTAATCTCCTACTGAGGTTCCATTCGTGAAGCGATTTTAAAAAAGTGTATCTAAACATCCGTCAATCCATCTTACTATCTGGCAAATATTAGGTTCGCTAAAATTTGTATGTAATATGTGTTAATACGTACATTGCTATTTTATGGGAGATGCTATTAGTGGGTCAACTTTTTCTTAAAGAAACAGTAGACTGTTTTTTAGGAGTTTCCTTCGCAAACATTAAATATAATGATTTCAATAAATATCAAATTATGTACAAATTTCATACATTTGTTGTTATAAATTTGGGTCTTTTTTACTTTACCCACACCAGTTACTTATTTCTAAAACAGTGATTTACGTTATCGTTAAATTGATAAAAGTAATGAACATATGTTTGAAATAATGTATTGAACAAGTTTTAAATGAAAATTTCGTCGTTGCTCAGTCATAAATCAACAAAATACATTTCCTTAATGTAAGTTTACAATTGCTGAACCATGTAACTTGTAACAGCCGATTTCTTGTCTGCAACTTCTTAGACTGCATCTAAATACTGGACCTCATTTTTTATGAAATATAATCCTCATGAAGTGTCCTTTTCTACATTTCCTTGATTTATACAAAAATCCATACCTCTGCAAAGCCCTTTTCTCCCCATGCTATTTCTTCTGATTTAAGAATGTGACTAAGTTGTATGAGATTCATTATTACAAAAAAAAAACTTACACGTTTTTAAAAACCAATCATGTAATAGGCAGGTAACATCTTTCATGCATAAAATTTATATAGCTTAGCAACAGTTTGAATGAATTACTTCAACCTATCAACTAGAGTCTTTTTAACTTTCATATGATCACTGTTACTTCAAAAAGTAACTGGTGTGGATAAAGTAAAAAAGACCCATAAATTTTATTCTGAAGTGTTTATTTTGAAATATATATATATATATATATATATATATATATATATAGTTTACAAAACGATTAAATATGTTACATGAGATTTTTTAAGAAGAACTCTGACAGCTGGGCATGCTACAATCAAACCAAAATGTGGAGTGCGTGTGGTCTACAGGCTTTTCATAATTTCTATAGTTGAGCCGCACGTTTCCCTTTGATTCCTCTCAACACGTTGCACTGGAATCATCTATTGCTATTGTGCAGAAGATACTCTATCGCCGCTAACTGTGTGTGGGCTGTGTTTAGTTAGGAGAGATCTAGTCTCAACTCCAAGCAGCTAGGGATTTGGCCATTCTTCACGCATCGACTACTCTCCTACATCCATACCTCTCTCCTCTTATTCCTCGATAACAAAGTATAACAATAAAGATTTCAACGAAAATGTCAGATATGCTAGAAAAAGATAACAACTTATAGCATCCATTTAACCACAGAAAGATCTAAACGTTTTTGGCATGCTCAATTGAAGGCGTATGGAGGAATTAACGTCACTCAGAAAAGATATTTTTCTACAGTTATCTAACTGACGAGACACCAACAATCCTAACAATCGGTGATTCAATAACAAGCATCCCAGAATTTACACTACTGCAATTGCAGGTAAGATTTCCTGAAAAGAAAATTGAAACTTATGCTACACTTATATTTGTATCTATAACTGCGTTCAATGAAAAAAAATATAAAACATTTTCAAATGAATAAGTAGTGATTTAAATTAGTATATAAGCTTTATAAATATCACTAGACGCAAAACGTTTATAATACGTGTCTTTAAGTTCAAGTCAGGAAAAAGAAACAATGGAATTGTCCAGAGAAACACCACAACTTTGTCTCGCAGATGCTGCGTAAACAAAGCTGATTTTTCATCTACAGCAGTACTACGCAGATGGCGTGATAGCACATTCTATTTTCTACTACCAAAATAATCCTACGACTGTAACAAACCTGATAAATTCGTCTCAAAATTTAAACTGGACACGTGAAATATTTGCTTTAAGTAAAAATTGCAGGAGCAGAAGTGCTAATCTTCTATGATTAACAAAAATCATTTGTGAATTGAATAGAAACAAAATGATTCATCTGAAGAAGCGGTGATTTTTTGTATAGAAAGCCATAATTTAGTATGTCCATTATTAACCACCTGGCGCTTACGGTAACTTCTGAGAAACAAGGACCGTGATAATGTTTGAGCGTAATAGTTCCTGACTCAAATGAATTGTTACATTGAAGAATCCTTTATAGAAAGAAGTGTGGACGATAATTACACAAATAAAGGGGGGTCACCGGAGCAGCAGGTGGAACCTTGCTCGACAACTGGAGAATGAGCTGGCAGGAAATAGACTAAGACTGGGGAAAAATAACTTCTATTGTACTTAATACGAAAGAATATAATAATGAAAAAATACCTACAATCTCAGTATCCAAGAAGCATTTATTTTACAGTTACGTCGCACTACAAATACTGATTCAAGTGCAACTCGAAATGCTTGGTTAAAACATTGTGAAGAGCCACAATCAGGGTAGACTGGGCTCAGTTCAAGTGAAAAGCTTTGAAATCTTTTAGTTGCCGGCGACAAAAACTCCAGGTCTTTTTAACAAAGAATTGACTGATTTATAAGATCAAATATTCTCTTCTGGAAGTTAATCATCTTCGCAGTAACACATTTCATTTTTCGCTATAATCTAATAAAGATTAGTTGACTTGCCAATTTTATTTTTTAATTACTGAGATTTTAACAGTAAAATTCAAGGACATAATTATTGGGTCGGACAATTCTGGGGTTTTCTGGAATTATGCCATTGAACAGAGCCTCGTAAAAATAAAATTCTACCTCTTCGGTTTCAAAGGGAAATATAAGCCACCCTGACCTCCCTCCCCCCTTACCACTGAATTTTTAGTCCAAGAAAATTATCTATACCAAAATAAAGGCAGTAAAGAAAGTACAGGTTGACTATTTGAATGATTTTTGAATCATATTGAGGAACATAAATCTTACAATGCCATACATAAAGCCATAGTAAGTGGCTCGAGAATAATATTATTAAAAGTCCGAGACGCAGGGGCTGCTTAAACTAAGCAGATTTCCCAAGTAAAGTTATACAATAGAGAAATCTCCATACGAGTGCCGATCAGTTACGTAAACGGCCGAACTAGCTTTCGGCGGGAACCATAGCTCGTCCGTTACACTTAATAAAAATGCAAATATCTCGGTTAATATTCAAGATAGAGAATAAATGTATATAACAATATTTATAGTAAATTTAATTTGCAATAAAATTGGTTCTATACAATTTTTCGATCCGACATATAGTAACGGAGATATTTCGAATTTTCGAAAATCCCTCCTCTAAACCTCCCCTCCCACTGGTCCGATTTCAGCCATTAACGAACTTTATCTTCCTTTTTACATAAAACGATTAAATACCGAGTTTGGTGACGATTAAACAAAAATTGCGACCACTAGAGTGTTAAGAGACAAATATATATATATATAAGTATAGTTTTGAACGGACCTCATTTTCGTTATCTCCTGGATAGGATCGATGCACATTTGAAGAAATGTTTCGAAAATCGCGTCATGAGTACGACCTGAATAGCTGATTTCCCTTAAGGGAAGTCTGCTAAAATTGTGACTGTTTAAGCATGTGGAGGTTGTCTTCTTCTCGTCTGTATTCTTCCCATTATTCATAAACCTAATGTGTTTTGTTTCTCTATGGATCCTCTCCAGGAATATAAAATCACTTAGCCAATCAGCTACTCATCAAAAATAGCCACAGTCTTGAAAGTAATGCCAAGACTGGAGTAATCCGCATATGAAGATTAGTAATGTTATACCTACATCTGAAGAGCATTTCGTCTGAACCAAAAACAAGAGATGCTCATTTCTGAATCAATGAAGGAAGCCTGAAACGCAAGGCAAGTGGAGGTCTTAGTCGTCCACAAAAAGAGTTTTAGGGACCTTATAAAATCATTTAAACCACGTGATCAGGAGTTAAGTATAAGAAGAATACACGTACAACAGGTGGGATGTACCAATATGTATTTAATGATGAAAGGATGTTACGAGAGAAGTGGTGGTTAAGGATAAAAGGCAGAGTACTGGAGTAGGCACGTGTTGGAGGAGTAGAGGAGAGGCGTGCTAGGCTTGAAGTGGTGGCGGTACAAAGCGGTAGCTCGGGGCCTGTAATTTGTCCGAGAAGTCGCCAACTCACCCTGACTCTCCCCTGAAACAATTGTTATTGTTGTCAGTGTGTGAGGCGAGACTGTTATTATGTTGGGGGTTTGCTGTATCGCCCATTGCCAGTCAGCGATGTCAGTGCTATGTCAAAGGAGTCAGACCGACTCACTCTCTATAACCAGCCGCGGCAGATCCTTCACTTCAGGCTCACAATCAAAGCTTCAATCCGATGCCACCACTCGCTCTACATCTCTTTTGTAATCTTCCAACAGTCTATTCAATGCGCTTTCCTTTCCACGCCTCAAACCGACTAGTTCTACTTTCTAAACCTCCACTCCAGAGGTTTCTACATTCAGTTACCAGGTGCGCTTTTATAATTTACCGTCAATCACTGGCTAATATTTTAACTTGCCCGTGAAGAAATCCTACACTGTACAGAGAATAAAGAGTGAACTTGAATCTATTACTTTTCTAACGTAGGTAGTATACTTAGAGAACCCTGAAGTGTATACTTTTAAGAATTTCTAAAATACAAACCTGAAACTTTCACAGCAAACAAATTCATTAGTTCTAACATTTACACGAAAATAAACATATTTGACTCAAGGACAAATGAAACATCTTAAAATGTTTTATTATTTTATAGTGTGTAACCACCAATAATGAATTGTACTTTTACTCTAATATTGGTTTAAAAATTTACTTATTATACATCATTTATAAAGCAATAACATGACGGCTGGCCGTCATTATTGCTTTAAATACCCTGAGGAATCTAGCAGAATTACTAAGGAAGATCTAAAATACCATGACGTGGACCATATCAGAAAACCTCAAAAAAACATATTAAACTATTATTTAAATTATCAGACCACCGATCAATACCAAACACATTTCAAGAATTTCTACAGATGAAAACTCAGTGTGGTATACTAATGGGCCTAAAAACGAGAAGAGAGTCGACTGAGCTGCTGCAGTACCTGAGGGAAAGGTAAACACGTCCTCTAGTTACAGCATTCTAGAGTCCGAACTCCAAGTATCCTATTGGACCACAGGTATGCCGAAATCACGAAACAAGTAAATTATGAGTAGCACAGAAACTTTAGGTTCCCTTCAAACACTGTAGATGATTTATACAAATCACCCAATAGCCCGAAAAATAAAACAAGAACTTTTCAGTTTAGATAATCATACTGCATTTTATTGGTTGCCAGGACTTAGAGGCAAAAAACAGCTGAAACACTTGAATATGAACAATTAACGTACTACATGAAGACATTTCAAGACAAACAAAACACCTCATCTTAGATGTGTGGCAAGCCAATTGGACTAACACAAGTACTGACAACAAACTACCAATTATTAAGTACACTATTTCCGTCTAAACACAAAGTTTCGGGAACTCTAGGAGAGAAGAAACAGCTCTCTCGAGGCTAAGAATCGGCCTCACTCATACTTGATGATAAAGACAGGCAGACTTATCCGTTCTACTTGTAGCATTCATGACCATATGACGTATACTGGCATCAGTACCTCCCCCATGACTTACAAAAAATTTCAATTTCAAATTATATGCACTAATTGATGCGTATGTGTGTGCGTGTGTGTGTAAATATATATATATATATATATATATATATATATATATATATATATATACATAATACACGTGTGTGTGTGTTCTGTCATCTGCCATTAATGAGAACATTACAACGAGCAAAGAGTATCATCTTCAACCTTTTAATTCTTATTAATTATTCACCAGCTACGTTCATTACTAATTTTTTAAAGAAACATACGAATAAATATGTATGAACAGAGTAAATAAAATAAAATATCCGAAATGAAACTAGCATGGATTTCACTAAAGTATTTAAAAAAAGTGTCATGAATTATTTAAATACTTGTTTTTGGCACCTAGGAGCAGAAAAATAAGAATTATATTGGTACCAGCCTCTAAGTCATTACTTGTGACTAATAGTAATAGTTTAATCCCTAAAGATGAATTAGCTAAGGCACTGTAATCTTTAACCCCACTTTTTGTAACAGTCTTAATACTAAACTCTCATCAAGTAGAACCCTCTCTCCCGGAGCATCAAAACTGGATCATTGATGGAAAAATTGATTACGAGATAAAGTACATATAGTCAGTCAGTCCTAACATAAAAAAAATTAACTAATTTAATGTTTAATACAATGCTAACACCCCTGTGAATTGAAAATTTCTATGGAAGATTATACAAAATAAAATATACATTAAATGGTATGTTGAAAAAAAAATGATTTAAATGTTTTATTTCAGTGTTCTTTTTTACTACTTTCTTTACTTTCGTAGATTTTTGACCCTTATCAAAATTTGTGGTATCAAAATCTACAGTATGTTTAATTACTTTGTGCAGGATCCTTCGAAGCTGTTTTCCACCATGTCCATCGTCTAAGTAAATAATACTCTAAAGTTTGTCTGAAACTCCATTTAAATTCGTTGGGGATAAATTGTTCTCTCGTTTCAGATGATTCTATTAATAATATCATAAAAATTGAAATTGTAGCCTGTTTTCTGTCTGCCTACCCGTTTTTCAACGTTTAAGAACGGCTTAGTAAATCAATACTTTTTCTACTTGAGAGTCAACTTTCCCAAGGTGCAACATAGGCTTCGCGAGAATTCGAATTTTGGGGGTTTACTGCAACATCAAAGTATTGTTGACTAATGTCAGTTTTACAACAAAAAAACGGAAAGAAAAATTGTGTTTAGACGTCCTAAAACGGACTTTTTAGGACTATGAATTTCAAGCTTTTCACTTCCGAATTTCGGACGCCAAATTTAGTTTATTAATATTTTGTGATAATGATTGCACAGAATTGAGAAGAACTGATTAGAATTGAGTTATTTAAATATGCATTTAAACTTCTAGCCACCAAATCAGTTGATTTTATACTGGTCTCCCATGGCAATGTCGCAATATAAAGTAAACCATTTTTATATAAGTAATAATGAAATGAATATTGTCAACAAGCGCTATTTTATACTTACAAATAATTTTAATCCTACTGCAGGACATTTAAAACAAAAATATTCAGTAATACATTCCTCTTATTGATTTTATTAAAAACATTATGTGTACCGTCCTTTTGGTTATAAACACGTTCATACGTATTACTATCATTTTTATGGCCCAACATTCTTACAACTTAAGACACTATCAATTGTAAACTGTTTCATACTATCATCAGTTTAAGCTTTTCATAAAAATCGTCAACACAAGATTACAATTAGTTATAAAGAATTTACTATATAAGAGAATATATTCGATAGCATATCTAAATTTGGGACGTGTTATTTTTGAAAAGATGAATATAAATAACAGGGGGGAAAAAATATTTTTAAATAATATTAAAGAAGGCGGCTTTAAATGTGAGCCACTTGTTGACCTTTGAAATGTGTTGAAACAAATATTATTTATGTTTTATTAAGTGAGTCACTAAGATAAAATATTCAAACCATAGGGAGATGTCTGATGACTAGCAAAGAACTGCTAACTTTCCCTCATATTGTTGTTAATAGCAGTTTGAATGCTTCAATAGATAATACTAATATCGAAGGAGTATTAGAAAGTATGATATGAGGATTAGAAAAGTCTTAGTAAAGGGAACACTTTCTACCCGTTCACATTGCTCATCGGTCACTCCTTTGGTTCAATGTACAAACTAAATAGTTACATTTATGCCTAAGTCGATTCAAAGAAATACAGAGATAACGTGTAAAATGCTGTTCTTCCAGCACAAAAATAAAACTTAGATCTAAAAAACCACCTTTATGTGCACTGTGCAATACACAACTAACTATCAAACACTTACAGATTGCAGACAAATAACCGACAAGAACTTACCCACCAACCTATCAGAACTACTATACGACAACAGCCCATACATACATCGCGACAATCATGAAGCACCTCCAACAGACACATCTTTTCATCTACATTTAAAATATTTATCGAACCTTAACTTGAAGAATTAGAATCTGCTATCATTAATATACACTGGAGAAAATGTAACGGTGCCTTGCGACCAACGACTGTAGATATTTTAACATATTTTTCTTTTGCTATAAGGTGGCTATACCACCTATTATAAGCTTTATAATATAAGAAGTGTGAATCGCTAAAATTGCGACACACCTAAATAAATAAATAAATAGATCTAAAAAATATTTTTAGAACTGATAATTTGATGAAAATCACCCCGATGTCCAGAAAGCGAGAATGCCCTAGATTACAATGGTAGTAGAAGGTCAGGCCGGCAGTTAGTCCATCTCTGACACACCTTTGTAAAGTGACCCATTGAGTCACCAAAACTGGTTGCTAAATAAATCAAAATAGAGAAAGGCGCCTATTTCATTGTCCATTGGTGGATTTTAGCAGGCTTCCCTTAAGGGTAATCAGCTGTTGAGGTTGTACTCACAGCTTAATTTTTGAAAAACGTCTTCAAATATCCATTGATCATACCTTTTATATTTGTCTGTCAACGCTCTAGCGGTCGCCATTTCAGTTTTATCATTGCCCAATTCAGTATTTAAATTTTGTTGTATAACAAAATATCAAGTTACCAATCTTGGCTGAAATTGGAAAGAAGAATTGGGGAGCTGATAGAGGGGGGGACATCGAAAAACCAACGTATTGGTACTCCTTTATTATGAATTGGACTGAAAAATAGGACATAACCAATCTCAATTTGTTCTCTATCTCGAATATCAACTGAGATCTATGCATTGTTTTAGTTTTGAGCCTTTAATAAGCCCCCACTCATATTCATATCATGTTAACAATAACCTGATAGATGGGCTTTAAATATGTGGGATATATGTAAATATGTTTCGAAAGACATAATTTGGCTACAAGATTTTTATTTACTTGATATTAAACCGTTTCTGTCTAAGTAATATGTTCTGTTATGGCTGAATTCGAACCAGGGGGGAAGGGGGCGGTGTTGAAAGGGAGAAATTAAAAGTTCAAAATATTTTCGTTACTCGGAGTCTGATCGAACTCATATATAACTCATTTTGTTGAAAATATAATTTCCTACATCCACTTTTACACATGTTTTCTCTAACTCTAATTATTAACCTAGTTATTTGTATTATATTTGGTTTCAGCCTTTAGTAATACCCTAATACTGTTCATCCGATTTTATCTTTTGAATCACTAATCATTTCATCTCCAGATTCTATTTCAACTCCTACTTACTTAGGGTTCTTAATACAAAAAATAGAGAATAGATGCTGAATGAGTACAACAGCGTATCATTCGAGCAAGTGGGAAATCTGCTTAGCACTTGGGCCTATGTAAGCCAAAAATTTATGTTTTTATTGGTATTCAGTCCTCACACATAACTGCTAGGATTTAGTGAAATAAAATATTTAATTAATTAATTAATTAATTAATTATTAACGTCCACTTTTTGCAACTAAGGCTAATTGGGACGGGTTATCTACAGGTTACTACCCTTTTCTGGTCAGGGTGGTACTAAAGATTTTATTTAATGAGTCCGTTACTTAATAAATTTTAGAAGATCTACTTTATTCAACAAAGTTACATAATATAGAAGAGCTACTTCTTAGTATCACGTTATCTTATATAGATGAACTACGTCACATTTTCTAGAAGATCAACTTTATAGAACAAGACTACATTATATAGAATAACTACTATAGGTTATACAGGAGATCCCGCCTCATACCTAAAGAACAGAAATGAGAGAGGAAGAGCGGAGGGCAGCCGGTGGTCCAAAGGCTAATTGCTCCTGATTCCCGAATAAAGAGCTAATAGAGCTGTAAAATCGTTCCTATAGACTCGGCTAATAAATCGAGTTAGGGGGCCCACCCCTACGCTGGCCGTATGCTCTCTCACAACCGCTCCTACAGCCTGTCTCTTTTCCAACACCCACTAGATTCTCATTTTCTATCACATATCCCTCCCATTTTGTCAAATGTGATTTTCATCACTCAAAATGAGTGGTCACAACGACTCATGATTCCTTTACTATGTCTCCAAGGGTTGTATGTTTTACTGGAATAACACTGCTTTTACGTTCAGTTCGAGATATCCAAGAGGAAGGGTGTCATACTTTAATAACTAAACAGTCTAGGCTTTTCAAATTGAAAGCGAATGGATAATGTCAATAAGTTCACTTTATTCTTGCCAACTTTCGGAGCCCCAAATCTTCTTCAGTGAATTGTGATATGTCATCTGTCGGTCCCAGTTCTACATCCAGCCACAATAATGTGCTTTACTTGTGAGCTTTTAGTGCACTACTGACACCCTTGCAAGGATTAGCATAATGGACCCTGACATCGAACATAGTGTTCATCTGCAGCCGGAGTCACCTTACTTCCGAAAAAAAAAAACCTGCAAGAAAGGAACTTGAAATCAAGAAGAAAAAAATAATTTAAAAAGAAGTAAATTGTAAGAAACTTCCTTATAGAAAAATAAATAACCAAAACAAAAATCACAAGTCTCCACAAAACAAACCCCAAAAAATGGCAAAAGTGATATTGCAAAAAGAAATACAACTTGAAAAATAGTGGAATGTATGTAATAAACGAAGAGAATGTTCAAAAGGAAAAGGCCCAAACCTCTGAAATAATTCCGAGTAACATCTTTTACAAATTTGATAACACATTTTTAGAATCATTAGACTAATCTGAAGAAATACTAGAACTGCTGACCTTATATTTCAAAAACATCGAATTATTACAGGTTGTTCCAGGGAAAACTTTTACTTCGCTGAACGACATTGTTCAGTCGGCTTTTAGATTACAAAAAAAGAAGGCGAAAGCACAGTGGACAATAAAAAAAAAAAGTAAAAGAGATTGTTGGGTAGATTTTGTTTCTAGCTTAAACTGACATACTACTATTGGTATTTGGAGTAAAATAAATCAAATTAAAAACTTACCGAACTCCAGTGGCTGGACAACGAGCAACAACTTAATGGACAAATTATGACTGAGCAACTACCAAGCAACATTTTAAGATCACACTTCTACAATAATTACGGCACCTTTCCTTTTAGAAATAAATAATAACACTTTCAGCGAAAGTACCTGAATCTTTTAGTGTCAACCTAAAACCGACAAGAGGAGAAGGGAAACCAGTCTGAAAAGAAGAAACTCTAGATCCGTCAAGTGGGTAAATATTCATCGATGGTTTTTATCAAAACAAAGAATTGCCCCAAAAAAAGCTAATAATTGAAATACCAACGCAATTTATGCTAAGATTATTAAATAATTTTGATAGACAGAATTAATTTCCACGTTTTACGTTGGCGGATGCTAAGCACACCCCCTCAGGTTTTCAAGGAAAAAATATAGGTAATTATTATTCATCGCAGTATCCAATGTGTTGCCTTTCAGGTGTTATGTTTGTATTAAATAGCAAGTATCACAATTTCTGAGGCTCCTAAGGAACCTTATAAAACCTTGTTGCAACTGAATTCCTTTCAGTCTCTTAAACTAAGGGGTTTATACGTCGATTTGAACATTTCATTTTTTCAGAGAATAGCATATCGCTAACGTCAGCAAATATACAATAAGATTCCTACAAATTACCTAGCACAATTTTTACCTATGGAAATTCAATTTATGGGTCACCATCGCTTATTTCAAATAGAAATTAATACCAATTTACTTTTGTTTGTGTACTGATGTTTCCTAATAAACACTAAAACTGCATAATGGCACCTTTTGCAACCGGTCTTGGGTACGAGAGGGTGACCATCCCCTCCGGGAATGTTGTGATGAGCGGCTACTATGACTATGGGTAGAAAACTGGTCCACAGGCCATTGTGTTAGTTGCCCTCCAAGAATTATGTTTTCCATTATTTGTGTTGAGAACTGAAGTCGAGGGGTTACCATGACAATGGGAGTCCCTGCGATTTGCGAAACACGTCCCCACGCCTCAGGCGGTTTATGTATATGAATCCTAAAGTAGATAACAAAACCTTACCGATCTAGACCTCTATTCAGCGCACGAGATTATACCGTTTTGTTCGTCTTCCGTTTTTTATTGTTTTCAATTCTGCTTTATCGAGAACTGGTCTGTTCCTGTCTCCTTAGTCTTATTGATGGGCAAATGGTTTGAAAATTCCGTTATCTCTGACGACTGAATCAAATGTGAATTGGCCTATTTGTCTGTTATTAAACAACATTGGGTCCATTGATAACTTGATGATAACGTTTTTTTGTCGAGAAAACGAATGGCAGACTTTTTCTAAAATACTTATAATTCCATAGTGTTAACTCTCTTACTCGGAGATTAGGAGTTTATTAACGGGGATAAAACAAAACAATCCAGGATTCACAGTAATAAAAGAGAATAGGGAAAGAAAGAACTATTTAAACGACACGAATAACCAATCTAGCAAATATTTCTCTCCTTGCTGTCATCTACAGACGAACTTCCTGCAATCAGTATATACTGAAATTCCAAAATCGTGACCGATACCATACACAAACGCTCTAGCGGAGACAATTTGTAATCGACAGTTACAACAATCGGTATTTTATTCCATATAAACTTCAGCCCATGGTCATTAATGCTAGAAATGAGACAGAATTTAAAATCGTAAATATCTCCGTTTTCATGTACCGGATTGAAATATTGTATAATGTCCTAGAAAAATGAATAAGTCCACTATTTTTGAATTTGGTGGCTAGCATTTTTAAGCACTGGAAGAAACCTTTTTTTATGTATTTTTAATCTAAAAGTTTGTCAGTTAAAACTCGGAAAATTAATATATAACAACAAAAATATTTTCCTACAAATAGTGTATTTTTCAAAACTAACAAAACGGTTAAAAATCACCAGAAATATTTATTGTTGTTAAAGAGATTTTCCTGCTGCTCTACTTATTCCTTTGGAGTTAAAACTCTTAATTTTCCCATTTGGAGATTGTAAAACGAATTTCGATCCTAAGGTATCGTTTGAGAGTACCTGGCTTAGAATTTGAAATGTATAAATGATTTCGATTAATGAAGTAATCAGCTGTTACAGTAGAAAAATGTTTGGAATTTTAATTCACTCGACTCATGAAAACGATAAGTACTCTAAACATCAAGACAAGGCCAATAAACAAAGACCTTCACTGTAATATAGACAAGGGCCGTAGACATCTACGAGTAACAGATAAATAGCCTCTTTAAAAATTATAATTTTATTTCCTACAGTAACATGAATTTAAAAGAGAACCTAAAAGACAACCTTTATTCATAGAAGAATGTTCTTCGCGCTCTCCTGTACTTTTCATTACATATTTATCATTAAATCGTGGGCTAGTATTTTCTATATTGATTGCGAGTATTTCTAATCGACCAAAAATTATAAGTCACGTCACATTTATTTTAAGAATATGCCAGTCAGAAACTTTTCAAGTTGAAATTGATATATATATTTGCCCGTAAGTATGAATGAGTGTGCTTATTCGACCAGACTAAAGAAGATTGTTTTGTTTGTTTATTATTATTTACGTCCACTTTATGCTACTTTGGCTAATCGGGACGGGTCATCTACAGGTTACCACCCTTTTCTAAAAAAAAGAAAAGACTAAAGAAGTAACGCAACGGATGAGGGAAATCGACCTTACAGTCAAAATATATTAGTAGAATTTTATTTCGTATGATAACTTCCTGCGTATATATTTGAGTTACGGAAGAAATTGAAATCTCATTTTCTTTATGAAAAATAATATATAATATAATAAAAAATCACCTTCTACGAGACTTTTCGGCCATACATTCCCTTACGATCACATCCTTTGCTTGCAACAAATATATGTGTGTGTGTGTTTTTTGTGTGTGTATGTGTATGTGTGTATATATATATATAAATATATATATATATATATATATATATATATATAGAGAGAGAGAGAGAGAGAGAGAGAGAGAGAGAGCTTTCTTTACATATGTTTAAAATAATAGACGGTACTATTACTAGTAGAAGTAATTGTAGTAAAGAAATTCAGAATATTTTTTTTTAGATTTGGTGTATATAAGTATACATTATTCATTTATATATATAAATATTATTAAGAGTTAAGATTATGCTAGCACAGGACACCTAATGCTGATTTAGAGCATGAGCATGCATGTATGCACCTGGAGGCCAAGAGGGGTCCCTAACTAAAAGACATGTCCTGCATTGTAGTCCTATCTACAATCTAATGGATAACTATTACCTGGGGTATCTTGTATCTATTATTGCCATCATATGTCCACGAGTGTTTGATTACAAGTAGATAAGAATAAAAGATATAATAGTAAGCCCCTACTTAATCCCAAGCAGTAGGTAAACATGTAAAATATGTCTTCAATAAGAAGGGGACGATTTGTGAGTAGATGTTTGAACCTGATAAAAGTAATATATAATAGAAATACAAAACAGCGATAGCCTAATGGGAATTTATCCGTTAACAGTCTATTTATTTGTTATAAAAATCACCAAAGTCATCAATTTCTACGTATGAATCTATTATTTATTTTATTTATCTTCGCACTGACATAAAATAGAACATAACGATGCTAATTGCTTTACATCGTTATGTTCTATTTTATATGTCGACCAGAATGTCTGTAGGATATCATTTGGGTAAAATGTTAGTTTGGTTGGATAATAAGTAATGGTCTACCCCTTAGGTGAGACGCAATGGGGTTATTAGTTGGTAATGAAAGTTGAATGGACAGATTTTTCGCCATTAGAGTAGGCAACTTCACTCCTATTAATTCCTATATGTGAAGGTATCTGGTAGATAGTTAATTGTTTATCAGGCGCAGCTGACTAAGAAGAGATGTGCATGAAATGTCAGTTCAACTTTTTTATAGGTTGAATGTCATTTTGGGAGTAGGCGGTAAATTATGTTAAGACAATCCTCTTGTTCTGTACATTTGGTGCCTTCTGCTATAGCCAATAATTCAGGTGCGAAGACTAAAGTTTCTACTTTTAAACGATTGGCTAGCGTAGCATCTTCAATCCACGACTCTACATCCAACTCCATGTTTGAGTTTCGAAATGTCTCAGTTCATATAAATTGCTTCTGCTTTTTTTTAGAAAAAAAGAAAAAAAAACGAGGGTGATGGGTTCAACCAAAGTTGAACTATGTCCTGTAGAACATTGCACTTGAGAAAATTAAAGTAAGAATGTTGGCTGTCATTTAATCTATTTTTTAAGGGATATGGTTAGTAAAACAGATTAATACAGAATTATCTCTGGAATATGCTGGATGGTAGAGGAACAAATGTATAAGGATCAATAAGAAGGCCAAGTCCTCTACTGGTTTTTAATATAATGCAGAGTGCACTTTCGGAGTCAACGCTCCATACTCAGTGCCTGCTGATTAAAGCTGCGTTGCCTGGACCACGACTGCCGGGCGACAGTCCCGTTTTTGGAGTCGCCCGGCAGTCGTGGTCCAGGCAACGCAGCTTTAATCAGCAGGCACTGAGGATGGAGCGTTGACTCCGAAAGTGCACTCTGCATTATATTAAAAACCAGTAGAGGACTTGGCCTTCTTATTGATCCTTAATACAGAATTGTGACTTAATGTTAAACTTAGCAGCAAATTTTAAACTTAAGAATATTCTTCTGTATGTAATAGGAAAAACCGCACACAGTATATATTGGGCTATTAGGCAACGCATGCGCGTTTGGGACAGATATTTTGAATTGAAAAAATGTACGAGGCTTTGTAAATACTTAGTATTTTTTTCTTTTACAATGTTATTTTCTTATTGATATTAGAAACAGTAGTGGAAAAAGGATCAGGTGGTATTGAGAAACGTGTTATAGAGTTTTGGAAGTTTTTTGGATTAATTGTTTACTGGAATTATATTGAAATTTTCGGAACAAAAAGATATGTAATAGTCTCATTTTTAAAACTGTAAATCTAGTTATCCTGAGGGGATCTTGGAATTCGTCTGATGATATACCTACCTTTAATTTTGTTAATACTTGGCTATACTTCTTTTATGGGGGAAGAGTGACATATTCTGTAGATGAAACTTCGCCATGATAGTTTTCACTATTTTAGAATTCAAGTTTGGCGGTTACTTTCTGTTTCTTAATTTAGATCTCCTAGATTTTTGTCCCTTATATGTAACTAATAGGTTTTCTGGCTTATTTTCGAGACTCTTTTCACTGTTCTTTCCACCAAGACACTAGTTTTTTTATGGGTTTTGAACATATACGTCCAATATGTCTCTGCGCATTCGATAACCATATTCGAAAATTTAGTAACTATGTCCTCAATATTAATATCACCCATGTGATTATTTATAAAGTCAAGTAAATACTTTCCTATTTTATTCGAGAAGTCATTCCAGTTACCTATTTTTATGTTCCACCTTGATTCCTTTTGGGCCTATCAAAGATTGACTTAAATAGGCTTTGCCTCTTTTGTAAGAAACAGTTCCTAATCTTACATTACCAACTAATAGCCCAGTGTACGAAATGTTCACTGCCATAGACAAAATTACCTGCAATTGATACAAAAACTAAATTATTAATTTATATGACATGTTTCATTAATGTTTAATTTTAAAGTAGACCGAAACTAGCCATGATAACCGCCCTGAATGGGTTTAAATATGTTTTCCGTGTAAATATAATGATTGGATGCATAAAATCATCCAGTCATATTCATCAATAACACAAATGTCCTTTAACACAAACAGTGCATAATGAAATGTGCAATCATTCATTTGCTTTACGCATTTATGTTTAGAATTGCTATTATCCGGAATTCAGTTGATATAATAATGGCTTCCCGTCAAAATAGAAATATTGGATAATCGGAAGCATTAAATAATCCATTTATTGCCTTCAAATCAGTTATATTTATGTTTAAGCACGAAGCGTGGAATGCCTATTAGACCAATTTTGATGACTTTATTATCGTTTGAGTGATCAAATAAATCTAGTTTCAATTCAAAATAACACAAATTTATCGTCTTAGCTTGCGGAGAATAAAATACGATAAAATTTTATTCAGGCATTCTGTTGTAATGCCCTAGAAGAATGAATGAGGTGTTGTCCGAAGTACGAAATAATTAGAAACTTTGTTACCATCCTTGGCCATTGATATAAAAAAAGTCCGTCACGCAGGGGCTGCTTAAACTAAGCAGATTTACCACGTGAAGTTTTACAATAGAGAAATCTGCCTACTAATAACAGTAGTAGTAACGAATCTCTAAACCAATTCACGAGGGAAGAACAGTTACGGAAACGGCCGAACTAGCTTTTGGCGGAACGTCCCGAATACAGCCGACTTCTGCAGACCACACACACAATACAAATATCAAGGTTAATGTTCAAGATAGATAATAAATGTATAGAACAATATTTATAGTAAATTTAATTTGCAATAAGATTGATTCTATAAAAGTTTTCGATCCGACGCATAATGACGGAGATATTTTGAATTTTCAAATTTCCCCCCATCTACCCCCTCCTCCCACTGGTCCGATTTCAGCCATTAACGAACTTGATCTTTCTTTTTATATAAAAAGATTAAATGTCGAGTTTGGTAACGAACAAACAAAAATTGCGACCATTAGAGCGTTTACAGACATATATATATAATTTTGAACGAACCTCATTTTCGTCATCTCCTGGGTAGGATCGATGGACATTTGAAGAACATTTTCGAAAATCGCGTCATGAGTACGACCTCAATAGAAGATTACCCTTCAGGGAAATCTGCTAACATGGCGGTGTGAAATCTAATTAAGGTTATTCCAAGCTCCACTCCTATCAATGGTAGAGGAGCATAATATAGCCCGCTTTGACAATATTTATATCCCTGACACATACTCAAAACATTCGGTATCTAGGCAAGTCTATTAGAGAACTAATGAATTCTACTTAGGAACTGGAAGTCTAAAGTCGCAAGAACTAGATAACATTTTTGAATTAGTGGCTGGAAGTTGGAAGTCAAAATTTGAAAATGCATAAAACTATTTCTGTATAAAAGTATCTGTAAACTGCAGTGCATTTCTTGTGTCAGATTTATTCCTGTTACAGGCTTTTGTCAATGCCAAGAATAATTTAATCCGAGTATGAAAAATTACCATTAGCATAAGTACCATTTTCAGCCAATCATTTCCTACTAATCATCCACCAACTATGCTCATCACCAGTTTTTTTTCATGATAATTTATAATATGTTTAGCTGTTACACACATTTGTTATTGCTACTTGTTGTTAATGTATTTGTTATTTCTACTTGTTGTTAAGGTATTTGTTATTGCTACTTGTTGTTAAGGTATTTGTTATTGTTAATTGTTGTAATCTTTTATATATTTTAATTTTGTTATTTAACTTTGCACATTTTCCTTACAACATCCTTTAACTAGGTACATTACACCTTTGATGTGGTGTCCATGAATAAATAAATAAAAACAAAACATAATAATAAGAGAGAACGCCACGCCAAGATTGTGTAAAATTATAAGACTTATTTTGTTTATTGGTCTAACTGGATTAATCACAATGAGTTCAATAAAACGTTATTCTTCGTTTAAAACATTTATCATTAGGTACTTGTAACCATTGGAATAAGAATTCATATGAATATATGTTGGGGATGCGGGCCAGTAGTCATTCTTGCCAGAAATTGAATTCCAAGGCCCGCCTTCCTAGACTGAAGAGCCATGGTAAAAAAGGAACAAGAGGTTAAGTGGTCAATTGGTTAATGATACGGTAGGTTAAGGACCATTGTTGGTTAGGCTAACCGATACGATGCGGTATCTGTGGTTAACCGCTCCATATCTATAGCAGATCAGGCCCACTTATCCTTTTCAGTAAAGCCGGCAGAGCAATGGCGACAACAGTGTTTTCACTAAGTAGATAGCTACACGCCATAGAAGACAAAAAAAAAGACAGAAAAAAACGAGAGCGATGGCAATCAGCGGCATTGTGAAGGACAATAAGAAGGGCAGATGTTCCCGTTAGGTAACACAATATTGTATTTGTAGCCAAACTAGTGGATAGAGGGGGCCGGGCTTATGACGCGGCTATCCGATTTCAGTGTCCCTTCCTCCGCAAAAACTTAGACCATTAATCTCCTAATTGTCCCACCTCATTTGAGGAGGAACATCTTGTCTTCACCCTCCTTCGACTCTCATATCCAGTGGCTGGACGGTTAGGGGACGTTTCCAATTTCAGGCAAGCCCCTGCTTCTGGTCATTGGGAGGGGGGGGGACAACTTTTTTCTCAAATATCTCCGTGAGAAGCAAATGACGAAACCTTCAGAGTCTTATGGTTTAGAATGAAATAAGTTATTTTTTTTTCTTATCTTACTGCAAAATATTTAATTTTTTAGCAGATATCAGAGAACCTACGGTTCGATGGTGGTGCACAGTATATACAACTATGTTAAAATGCATTTCCGCCCGTTATTGGATAATAGGTTATGTCCGCACACTCATAGCATTCCTGGGTTACACATCATGGACGGGTTCATTTTTATATTACCTTTCATATTTAAAGATTGGATACCCTGAATTTCTAAATAATTCCTTTCTTTCATTGTATATCAGAAATATCCTTTCTTTTCAGTCAATTCCTTTCTTTTCAGGTACACTCGAAGTGGAAGTACCTTTCTGTTTTGTGACGAAAAGGGGTTATCTAGAGCTAACGTTAATCCCGTCTTTATATATGAAAGGAAATCATTTGTATGCAAATCCATCGACGACATGTAACGCAGCTAGTATTTGTAAAATGATGAAGTCGGGATTCAACGAGTGTTAAAGAATAAGTTCATGTTTATAATATTTAAAAAATAAATTCTCATCGATTGCCTTGAAATAAATTTCTTAGCATCAGTAATTTTCATAATATGATTCAATTCAAAATTTCAAATACACACACACACACATATATATATATATATATATATATATATATATATATAGCATAGCATAGCGCAAATTGACAATATGCAATACGTTAAATATGTTTAGTCTCAAAGTCTTCCCAGAAAACTGTGGTTATAAGGTACACTTGATCAGCTTAGCGCTTCCTTGTCATATTCTGGTAGGATTGCAGAACAGAAAGAGCTAGTTGCTTCTACATTTATGAAGCTCTTCAATTGCCTGGCTATACTGAGTTGGTCCGGTGAAACAGACCAGTAGGCCGGACCTACTCAGTATAGCCCGCATAAAATAAGAATAAAAATAATCAAATTTAGTGTGCAATTCACGGTGTTTATCTGCTACCTCTAGTTCACTACTCGAAACTGTAATCCGATACAACCTCCCCCCTCCACTTTTTAATAACTGTGCAAAAAAAAAAAAAAAATGTCTCGATGCTATAAGAGGTATAACCAATAAAATTCTACTTCGGGACTGGATGTCTGAAACGAATCATAATTTGAAACATTTTTGTTTTGATGCCAAATGAATTGTGTTTATAATATATTAGCAGATTTCCCTTAAGGGAAATCAGCTATTGAGGTCGTACTCATGACGCGATTTTTGAAAATTTTCTTCAAATGTCCATCGATCCTACCCAGGAGATGACGAAAATGAGGTACGTTCAAAACTGTATATATATATATTTGTCTGTTAACGCTGTAGCGGTCGCAATTCTTGTTTGATCGTTACCAAAGTCGATATTTAAACGTTTTATGCAAAAAGACAGATGAAGTTCGTTAATGGCTAAAATCGGACCAGTGGGAGGGGGGGGTTTAGAGGGGCGGATTTTCGAAAATTCCAAATATCTCCGTTACCACACGTCGGATCAAAGAATTGTATAGAACCAATCTTATTGTAAATTAAATTTACTATAAATATTGTTTTATTTATTTGACATGTTCTATAAAACCAACATTAGAACCGAATATATGTTTTAACTTCTAAGTAAACCCTAACTCCTAGTTGGGAAATCAAATTCCTACACTGTACCTTATGCTAGTTGAATCAAAAACATAAACGTTTATCAAACACCTTCGAAGAGATTTGACTTAGAATAGAAAAGGAGACAGGCGACAATTTTAATTTTGATGACATTGTTCAGAGAATGGCCAGAAACTCAAAAAAACAACAACAAATATTTCCGCCAAATTTAAACAGAATTTAAGACGAAGCATAACATTTTATATAATAAAAAATAAATTCTCAAAATATACTAGCTAAATCAAAGTTCACTAAATAGAGCAAAAACATTTATCAAGCATAATTCGAGTTATTCACGACTCCTCTGGTTAATTAAATAAACAAAAGAATATGGCACCTGTCACATCCAATCCAATACAATAGCAACTCTCAAATATAATATTTCACTATAATATGGACTTGTGAATAACATGCAGATTAGGAGTTTCTCATTTTCTCTGTCATAATTTAATCAAACACTTCTTTCTCATTTCGCTCTATGCAAAAATGTCCAATGAGAGATTAATAGCCAAAACTGTTATTTTGTTTATCGATCCCCAAGGTCTCCAGAAAACCACCAGGGCTCAAACCGCCTCCCCCTCATGTTCTACAGTTGATCAGGCAGAGGAACACCATCAAAAATACCTGGTATCGCACCAGGAACCCCGCCCTACGTCCCGTCCTTAACAACCTCACTGCCCAAATCCGCACCCTTATGAGCCAGTGGAAGACGGCGGAGTGGCACGAAACCATCAGACAGACACACGGTGACCACCGCAAGTTCTGGCGGTTGGTGAAGACCAGAATAACCAAAAGGCGAACTGTTCTTCTCCAAACCGGCAGAGGTGTGATGAGTCCCGCAGACCAGGCCGAAATGCTAGCGGCACATATGGCCGCGGTAGATCGGTCAAGGTATCGTCAGACTGATGAGGCGCCTGGGACGGAGAGCGATGATAATTTCATGTCCTCCTCCCCTAGGCAGCTCACTGCCATCCTACGCCGGACCAAGGGAGGAAAGTCCCCTGGAATGGACGGGGTGCAGTACGTGCTACTCCGTCAGCTTCCACGGAAGGCTCTGTCCTACCTTAACCACCTCCTAAATTCCTGCCTCCGCCTACGTCACTTCCCCTCCATGTGGAAACACGCAATAGTCGTCCCCCTCCTAAAACCCTCCAAAAATGGAACCTCTCCCGACCACTACCGTCCCATCAGCCTCCTCCCACATATCTCCAAGATACTGGAACGTATAATCCTCCGGTATCTTGTAGATTTCTGTGAGGAGAAATCCCTCATTCCCCACGAGCAGTCCGGTTTCCGTCCTCAACACAGTTCCCTCCATCCTTTGGCCCGTATATACGCTAACACTGCCAACAACCTTCGCAGGAACGTCGTTACAGCGATGATTTCAATCGACTGCACTCAGGCTTTTGACTCTGTCGACCGTGCCGAACTCCTTAATACCCTCACTGGGCATGGCTGCCCCAGCCAACTCCTAGCCATGCTCCGCTCCTTCCTCGACGGCCGAACTTTCCAAGTGAGAGTCGGCGAATCCCTCTCCTCATCCCGTCCTCTCCGAGTAGGGGTACCTCAGGGTTCCCCGCTCTCTCCTACCCTCTTCACGGCATATACCGCAAAGGTAGTCAGTCGACAGTTTCCAAATACTGAGGTGGCCGCATACGCGGACGATGTTGCCATTGTTAGCACCTCCCTCAACCCATCCCGCGCACTATCCCTGGCAGAATCGGCCTGCCAGGCGATATCCGACGACCTACGCGCAATAAACATCCATGTGAACCCTAGGAAGACAGATGCCCTAGTGTTCTCATATCACAAACGTACCCCGGTCCCTGACACTTTCAGACTGGACAACACTGACCTTCCCGTGTCCCGATCCATAACCTACCTTGGAATTAGACTGGACAGACATCTGACTTTCTCCACTCACGTACGAAAACGGATACAGACCCTAAGAACCAAATTCACTTCCCTTAACCACCTTCTCCTCTCCCCGGTCCTTAGCCTCCGCCTCAAATTATTAATCCTGAAAGGCGTCATCCAGCCCGCTCTCCTTTATGGCTCCCCCGTCCTACGCTACCTCACCAAATCCTCCCTCGAACACCTCCAACAGTTCCAAAACGGCTTAGTCCGGAAAATAGTCCGACACACATCCCTTCAACGTTCCACCAACCACACAATCCACGAATCCCTCTCCCTTGAACCCATATCCCAAACCATCTCCCGCAGACACATCAAGTTCTTCGACTCCCTACACTATATAGACAACCCCTTATACCGATCCATACCCCCTCCTCAGCAGCCGGTGAGATGGCGGCAGGTTGGTCTCGATGAGCCCCTAGTCGATCTCACCCGCTGCTGACGCCAACCCACATAGTGCCCGAGGTCAGGCCAGTAATTAACAAACAGGGCTAACCCCCAAATCCACATTCTAATATAGCCCTGTAGTTTTAGTTAGGTTAGTTTTTAGTTTTAGTTCCTTAGCATAGATTAGGTTAGTAGATATTTTGGGCGCCCCTTACCCCCTTACGGCTTCTTAGGTTTATTTACTTGGGCGCAGCGGCCCGCTTTTCACTTTTTCTTCTTATCTCCTCTCCTACTATCCCTATCCCTTCTTCTTTCGTTTTCTTCCTATCCCTTTACAACCCACCCGGTATCACCAGCTACCGGGTCACCTACCCTTATCTAGTTCCATTACAACCCTACAACATTACCACCTCCCTTATAATGGAACATAAGTTCAGCAGAAGGGGAACTATCATTCTCACCCCCGGTAGGTCACACTACCTTATTACCAACCAAACATTCTGCTGGGTCTCAGATAAAAAAAAAAAAAAAAAAAAAAAAAAATAGCTCCATTGCATCCAACTTGTGACATTGAGGTGTGAGTGTTAACATGTTTAATTAAAACATTAAATACAACTGATTTGAGGTGTGAGATAGGCTGCATCAACGAGAGTTATTATTTTTAATAGGGTGTTCACTTTACACATATGAATCTAATCTGGAGAGATTAAAAGAAGAGCATAATTAATTCCTTTGACTCTTATCTCCACTGATGAACTTTCCCACCAATCAGTAACTCATTTGCACGTAGTATTCGAATTTAAGTATTAAAGATTTTATAATCTAGTCTGCCCTGAACGTCTGGTGTATTTCTCAAACATTTCAATCTTCCCCCCTCATAATTGCCAATTCGATACGGTTGGTGGAAAGGTGTTGAGATGAAGCGGTCAGAGCCTCAATGTTAACCCAGGGTGGGAAAACATATTTTGGCCGTGACGGATCAACTGATATATGAGCCGGCTTGTTTTTCCACTCCAGCCCCTAGGAGACTCAGGGAGGGCGACACAAAAAATATCTCCAGAGAGACTTAGCTGATATGCCACCTGTCGTTGGGATACCGCCCACATATCCTCGGCGAACCCTTACAAACACCACAGTTCCTCCACAAGATTAATACCGTCATCGAACCCAGGATGTTCTGAAAGTGAAGGCCGGAAAAGCAGGATTATGGGCAATTTACCTGCCAGCCCGGTCTGGTTTGTTAATAACAACATCAAGAAAATAACAAAATTAATTTATTTCAACAAAACAAAAAATAAAAAGCGCAGATCTGGTAAACTCAAATTTACTAACACACAGCGCTTATTGTTATTTATTAAGGCCCACTTTAGCTACTCAGGCTATTGTTATCTACAGGTTACCACTCTTTTCTAGCCATGGTGGGAATAATAGTTAATTTAATGAGTTCATCTCCAAATAATTTCCTATTGCCTAGGCGAGAGTCAAACTCGCTACTCCAAGTTAACACACATACACACACACACACACACACACACACACATATATATATATATATATATATATGTGTGTGTGTGTGTGTGTGTGTGTGTATCATATGTGCAAATGCAATCACTTTAAAAGAGTTCAACAGTAAAAACCCCTGTCCCGGAGACTATTGTTCCCGTCACACAATATATTTTATATTTTTAAGTAAACATCCGATGAATAGAAGAGGGGTACTCTGAAAACAAGAAAAAACGAATAATTTGTTTTACAAGTGGGGTATGAAAAAATGTTAGAACAATTTAAACTTAAAGATTAGTTTTTTAACATTTTTCACAACTTTGATTACACTTCCCTCCACGACGTATTTTCGAAAGGGCCTGTTAACGTTTGGGGACTAATAGAATAAAAATGTTAGTTTTGAAGAATAAATGAAAATGTGTTCCTAATCAACCCCTCTCCACTTTTTGACGCAATGGTTTTTAAATAATTCAAACCATAATCATGGATATCATTTATTATAATTAAATACCATCTATAATGTACATATTTCCTGTCAAAAACCAATCCGAGTACATATAGTTTAAGCTTAGTGCAATTGTGCAAATTCAGCATTGCTTTGTTTAAATAATACAAATTAAATAATGGAAATGCTCTTATAGTTTACATTTCTTTTGGAAATAAATAACAAGATTCTTTTCTAGGGAAAATAAGTAAATGAGGAAGGGAGTGATGGAGATTTCTAACCTCAATAATCCGAATAATACAACAATCATATCAGATTAACACATAACATCATTTGCCATAATACACCTATATTAAAAACCATTAAATAATTTCTAATAAAATTGTTGGGTCCCGCTATAGTTTTAGTGAATATCTCGTGTTTATTTCATTCACGAAAAAGGGGATGTAAGAAAAATTATAACAACAGTTATTGTTACTCTAAATAACAAAATAAGCAACTTTTGTTATGTACGCGTTTGCCGAAAAACAAATGGAAAGTGAAATATCGCGAATTTTTATTTCAGAAATCCCTTATAAACCAATTGTTAAGTATGAATTTAATTTTATTTGATAATGGAATATTATGACAAACAGCAATAATGTTTTACGTATATGATTGTTCTAAGTATGACTCGGGTTAGTAAGAAAATTATAAATCTCCGTTCCGCCCCCCCCCCACTAAGCCATGTTTACGTAAAATTTATGTGAATAACTTATTTTCCGAGAAAAATAAATTATTAGAACATTTGGATGGTTTAATTTTTAGAATAGCTTATGTACAATAATTCAAACAAAACATTGCTGATTTTGCTCAACATGAGGGGAAACGCTTAACGTTTATTTTGTCCAGACTCAAGTACATGTACCTATTCACCAACTTATTAGAAAGCTGAGAAGGTGATGAAAGAACAATAAATTCATAGGCAAGATATGTAAATAGATAGGTATCATTACTGCCTGACGATGAATATCACACTCATTTAATTCACTTCCTACCTCAGTTTTGATATTTAATAATGATGAATGCTATCCACCATTATGATTTGAATAGTTCCCGGCATTTTTAACAATTGAGAGGGATTCATTAGGGACACTTTACACTATTTTCTTTCTATTCAAGTCTAAAACATTCTACAAGTTTTTAGCAAATTTTCCATAAGGGAAATCAGCTATTGAGGTCGTACTCATGACGCGATTTTCGAAAAATTTCTTCAAATGTCCATCGATCCTACCCAGGAGATGACGTATATGAGGTCCGCTCAAAATTATATATATATATATATATATATATATATATATATATATATATATATATATATATAAATATTTGTCTGTTAACGCTCTAGCGGTCGCAGTTTTTGTTTGTTCGTTACCAAACTCGAAATTTAATCGTTTTATGTAAAAAGAAACATCAAGTTCGTTAATGGCTGAAATCGGATATACATATATATATATATATATATATATATATATATATATATATATATATATATATATATATATATATATATATATATATATATATAAAATTGTAACCTCTGTCTGTACATTGATTTTTTTCGCGAAATTTCACGATAACTTTTCGTTTCACATGTCATAGACACCATATCTGCATTTTGTTTCTTTCGTGTATGTTTGTTTGTTTGTTTGTTTGTTTGTTTGTTTGTTACCTTTTCACGCATAAACGGCTGAACCGAATTTTATGAAACTTGGTATGTATATTACTACTAACCCAACTTAGACTTTAGGCTATATTAAATTTCTCTGAGGCGAACAGGAGTGGGGGTTATAAGGGAAGCCTGAAATTAAAAATAGCGATATTTCGTTTTCTATTGGTTTTTCGGTAACTATGCACATAACAAAAGTTGTTTATTTTGTTATTTAGAGTAACTTTTGTTATATACACTTTTGTCGTATACCGAAATTAAAATGCGTTATACGCTAAAAATTATAGCGGGAGTCAACAATATTATTTGCCAAAAAAGACTCAACCGAACTAAATAAAACTCGGTATGTGTATTAGCAGTGAGACCTTCATTATAATAAGCCATACCAACATTTCTATGGACGGGCAGGAGTGGGGGTTATAAGGGAAGCCTGAAATTAAAAATAGTGTTATTTCGTTTCCTATTGGTTTTTCCACAAATATAAACATAACAAAAGTTGTTTATTTTGTTTTTTGGAGTAACTTTTGTTATATACACTTTTGTCGTATACCTAAGTATAAATGAGTTATACGTTAAAACTTTAGCGGGCACTAACGGCTGAACCGAACTAAATAAAACTTGGTATGTGTACTAGCAGTGAGACCTTCATTATAATAAGCCATACCAACATTTCTATGGGCGGGCAGGAGTGGGGGTTATAAGGGAAGCCTGAAATTAAAAATAGTGTTATTTCGTTTCCTATTGGTTTTTCCACAAATATAAACATAACAAAAGTTGTTTATTTTGTTATTTGGAGTAACTTTTGTTATATACACTTTTGTCGTATACCTAAGTATAAATGAGTTATACGTTAAAACTTTAGCGGGCACTAACGGCTGAACCGAACTTAACAAAACTCGGTATGTCAATAAGCATTAATTCCCCATGATTATAAGTTATATTAAAATTTTTAGGTTCGAACGGGAGGGGGGTTAAAAGGGAGACCTGAAATAAAAATTCACCATATTTACATGTATAAGAGACGGGAAATATGAAAATATCGAAGACTGTGAAGCCTTATCGAACAAATAATTATATTATTAGCAAATCCACGGCAAAGATGTGCATCAATCCTAAACACTGGGACGGATAAATGTCAAAATATTGTGCAATGTAAAGCCTGCTAAAAAATACCATCACTATTCAGCCTCAAATGAATTCCCGGGCGAAGCCGGGTATCTGAGCTAGTATATATATATATATATATATATATATATATATATATATATATATATATATATTTGTCTGTTACTGCTCTAGAGGTCGCAATTGTCGTTTAATCGTAATCAAAATCGATATTTAGTCGTTTTATGAAAAAAGGAAGATCAAGTTCGAAAATTCGAAATATCTCCGTTACTATACGTCGGATCGAAAAATTGTATAAAATCAATCTAATTGCAAATTACATTTACTATAAATATTGTTATATACATTTATTCTCTTTTTTGAATATTAACCGAGATATTTGCATTTTTATTAAGTGTAACGGAGGAGCTATGGTTCCCTCCGAAAGCTAGTTCGGCCGTTTCCGTAACTATCGGCACTCGTATGGAGATTTCTCTATTGTATAACTTTACGTGGGAAATCTGCTTAGTTTACGCAGCCCCTGCGTGACGGCCTTTTTGTAGTTGCTAAGCTGCTTAGCAACTTAAACACTGCTGAGAATGTAGTAAGCTCTTCTCGCAGGAGCTGTGTAAAATAAGCAGATTTCCCAAGCACAAAAATATCATGCACTGATGATCTCGTCTCACCATCCATTTCTTTTTCTCCCACAGTAAGAAGTATTAATGCCGCTTATTTCCGTTAATGAGTTTGACGGGTAATTGCAGTGTTAATGAATAAATAAACATACAAAAATCAGAGTTCTTTCTCGGCCTCCCTAACTTTATATACAGGTAGATCTAAACGATTAATGATTGCTTTGCTCTGTATAAGAAAGGGCAGGCTCATTTGCTTTAAGTCGCTTCCACCATATTAGCGGTTGACGTGGAATTTAAATGCCAACCAGAGAGGTATTGCAATACTTCTTTTTTCCCTCCTCACCAAATTTATATCTCGCTGCTGACTCGTACATTTGCACCTTAATCACTCCCCTCCTAACTAAACCATGTTTTAATTTAATAGCTCCACGAGGAGGGCTTAATTGCCGAGCGTAAGCATTATTTATAAACCAGCGTATGCTTTATTTTGTATGTGTCACTTTTTAATTATTTATCTTTTCACTAAGTTATGGGCCATTGTGTCCTGTTTTAAATTCCACAAATAATTGAACATTAAAGGGAGGATATTAGGAAATATATAGATGAATGCGAGTATGTTCAGAAGTTATAATTACGATGACTACATTGAATGATTATCCTTAAAGGGAGAATCCATTCTCTGAACCGCTAAATAAGACTGTTTCCTATTAAAATAATTGTCAAGACAAACTGCATTAGGCTGTTACACAATCAATTACAAATAAAATCACTTATACAGAATAATAACAAATGTTTTTACTTTTACAGGGGAAAAGACCAAGTGACCAACGAAGAGTTCAAATTTAACGAAAACTACATAACCTACATTGCAGAAATAAATAAATAGATTAAGATAAAATAAGCAATGGAACTGATATGTGGCTAAACGTTTAGTCAACTATAATATATGAGAACACGCTTGTCAATAATAAAACTAAAAAAAACGTTCCCTACTACCAAGCAATAATATAAATATATATTTCTCAAATTTTTATAGTCAAATAGTACACTAAGAAAATTCAATTAACCAATCTCATGGCGGAAGAACAACAAAAAATAAAAACATGAAATGATAATTAAAATTCTTTTTATTTTTCAGGTAGATTCGAGTTCTCATGACGCCTCATCAGAAAAATATAGATTACTGAGAGGTAATATTCAACTTGAAAATTGTTAAATAGACCCTTCCACTTGCTGAGTCAATCTGAGAATGGATTACAAAGTAAGGCGGGTCAAGTCAGCTGATTCAGGTCTATACCTCAAGGTATAATGAAGTGCAGTCTAAATACTAATGGGGAATATTAATTATAATTGAACAAACATTACTACAGAGTTTTTAATAAATTAAAATATACATATAATTCATATTTGTCATTTTTGTTTTATTCAACACTTATTTTTTTATTTTTATAATAAACACTTTTATTTTCCTCTTGCTTTTATTTCTTTTTTTTTATAGTGTACTTTCATGTTCTAAATCCACATTATGGGTGTCTTTAACAGAGTTGTCACCTAGAGACATTTTATTGCTCTTATTATCAATTTTTATCACATGACGTTTGCTCCTTCTTTTCAGCAATTTTGATGATTCCCCGACATAATTTTTATTGCAATCTATACAGTTGATTTTGTATATATTATATTTGGTATATTTGAATTCAATTTATGGTGTATATGACAAAAACTATTTTTCACTCTATCAAATTATCGATGTGATCTTCCTAGCTACTGCGGGATAATAATTCAATGGACAGAACACTTTTGGCTTATTATACTTTTATTTTTGAATTGTTTTGGTGAAATAAATAAAGTGGTGAATTAGACAGTTAACACAGAACGAGACAAAAACAATTTATTTGTCGTGTTCTGTTTAATTCGTCAATATATTTAGTCTTATATTTAATATGGCTGAAAATGTTGATGAAATAAATGTTTAATCCTATTCCCCCAAACTCCGCTCAATTATTAATATTGTGTAAATAAGCCCTTTCAATTATTAATCCGAGATAACAGATCATCTAGTAACATTAATCGTATAATGTATGTACTGGAGAATAATGAAAATAAAGTTTAATTATCTGCCCAAGAGCATCACCAGTAAAATGGAAAGTACAAATAACAATAAAAGCAGAGAGAAAGAACACAATTGATTGAATCTGACTTTGAAAATTTAGAGGCATATAAATGGGTAGCTCTTTCAACAGGAACAATGCACACATTCTTCTCAACTCTCTTTTTGGCAATGGACGAAAGATAAATTGAAGCAAGGGGTGAGAGATACAAGAGAAATAATTAACAGGCAGTGTTTGTGGTTACATATCATGCTAAAGAGTTAGGGTTGGTAGTCGGGGTCTCACCCTACCAATAGTCCTAATTATGTATTATATTCCTACCACTCTCTCCATGTATCTAGTTCAACAACTCCACAAATTCTAACCTACATTATCATCTCTTCTATTTAGAGGATTTTATATATATCCATAGTTATATTCGCGTGTGGGATTTAAGATTTCCAATGACTGCAATTTTTATTAAGCTCGTTAATGCCTGAAATCGGGAGAAGAGGATTGGGAGTTAAGACAGAAGGAAGAATGTATATACTTCCGTTGCTAAATCTGCCATTGAAAAATTATATATTCCCAATCGTGGTGGTCAATAGATTTTCTACAATTGTTTTTTAACCCCACTGACGTGCAAGTATCTACTTCCTTAGAGCTACATTCCCCAGGACGCATATATGCGTTTACAGTCAAAAGAACACTGTGGAGACTGTTTCTTTACTTGAAGACAAAGAAGTTCTTCATCAGCTGAAATCAATCCAGAAGTCGGGTCGAAAAATGTTATATAGACAAATTGTTGCAAACTAACTGTGTTACTGGGCATTGACGGGTTTAGGTTATTAACTCACCAAGCTGACTAGAAAAGAAAATGTCAAATGATTTGATGATATCTATTATGTAGTTTTAATAAACCTGTTAAGACTTTAGAAATAGATGAAATTATTTTTTTTTTAACAAAATGTTAACATAATTCATGAATTATTGTTCGCGATAGCTTCTTGATAGAGAAAATTTTGAGCATTACCGCTTATGATGTGCTTAAGCAGAGACCAGATTTGTTATTCGTGAATGAGCAAGCTAATCGCCATGGAATAAACAATCTGCGCCAGCGGTTTTCAGTGTGAGCCCATAGGATTCATTAACTATCATGGCAAAACACAGAGCGAGAGGAAATTCCAACCTCTTAAATTGGAATGGACAATTTGAAGGTATAAGCGGTATTCGAGGAATATAAGCTGTTTCACCTTCGTCACATCCAGACAATTAGCTTCAAGAAGAAAACAGTGCAGGCTTTTTACGTTTTGTCCCGTTACATAACTCAGGGGCTTTTATATTTCTTAATAGCATAACCGAAGCTTCCACTACAGGAGGAATGAGATTTTACTGAGAAACAAAAATTGAAAATATCTATGTTGTAGAAAGTCAGAACGAAAAATGTTGTAGAACCAATCTTATTGCAAATTTAATTTCCTATAATTGATGATCTATACATTTTTCGCTTCCTCTAAGAAGTTTTAGATATTAGCACATTTTAGGTTTAAACTCTTAGTTAACTCCCACCTCTATTGTATTTATATATATATATATATATATATATATATATATATATATATATATATATATATATGTAAAATAATATAACTAAAGTACAACAATTATAATATAGTTTAACAAACAAAGACACCATACTATAAATATATAAAACATACAAAAGGCTGTGACCCTGCTGTGTAAACAAAACAAGGAAGGTTACTATAACCCTAGTCATAGTGCAATAAGAATGTATAATAGTTTATAGATTATTTAGTCTTGGTAAGTAATAATAAGAAAAAAACACCCTTTTACAATAATATGTAATAACAAAGTGCAATATTATAAAGTAGTACATGTAATTTTACAGCCCTGAAGAAGAGAAAATAAAGATTCTCGAAATATCGGCATAAACTAAGATTTATTTCACCAACATTGACCAAAACTCCGAGAAGAATAACACACCCTATATATATATATATATATATATATATATATATATATATATATATATATATATATATAATATTGTTCTATACTTTTTTCAATTTTTCTGTTCCCATTTTCATGTTTCAGTCCCCACTCCTGCTAGTGCGATTTTCATTTCGAACACCTGAGCCTCACATGTTCAACTTAAATTTCATGTCCTATGTACGTAGGATCCTTATTACGGCAGATCAGTCCAGCACGTGGGAAATCAGCTTAGTTTAACCAGCTTCTGCATAACGGACTTTATCAAATTATTACTGTGGGATCGGTATTATAAAATGATATCATTTTTGATAAAACACTCTTTGTGATAATAACATCCTTAATTTAAGAGCAACTCCTATAATCCTGTGATATTCAATTGTATTAAATTTTCACAATGCTTTGTATGTTCTAAACTTTAATATTAAGCTCATATGAATATATATTTTGTGTGTGTGAATGTGTGTGTGTGCGTGCGTGAGTGTGTGTTATTAATATAACAGGTCTACTTGGAAGCAATATTCAGTCCAATAAAAGAGTATAATTCAGTTTATTTAGTATTCTGGAAGAGTGTTGGAATTGCAATTCCCGAGCCAGTACATCACAGAGAGCGTCCACCGGTCTAACTCGAGGGGGAAAGGCTGAACCCCCCCCCTTTACCCCCCTCCCCATGAAATATAGGTCGGGTTCTACAAATCCGGGCGAGATGTATGGTTGAAACTTCATTAGCAGGAGTGTCAGTGCCTATAATAAATAGAAATGTATTTATGTATGGGCAAGTGGAGTGCCGCCTTTGATGTCTCACTCGCCGACGTCCCCGCGATAATCCCGTATTTTGTACCAGGTCCCAGGACTGGTACATCGGCACCATGTACCTATCCCCTCGGACACGCTTCCTTTGTGTACCAGTCGACGGCTCGGTCCCTTCTAATGCACTCAATTTATTATCTTAAACCTCTCCCTGAGTCTCTTCTCGTTCCTCTCTCCATCAGCCTAGCCCTATTTGTTATGGAATAATGAAAAGACCTGTAGTATTTTAGGATATATGTGCTGGATGCTCGAGAGCTTCAGGGGAAAAAAAGAGTTTTATTGTTATAATACTACGTAAACAAACAAATATACTGCAAATTAAATCCTCTACCCATTCTTTATTTTTACCTTCCTTACTTAAAATGTTCCATGAAATGTGTTGTATTTATTATGAAAGCTAGTAGTCTTCTCTTTAAAATAACGAATTAACTAATAACCTATTTCATTATATAATTCAACCTAACTGCAATTTCCAAATATTTTAAGATATCCGGTTCATTAAATGATAACAAATTTATCATATCATTACTTATAAAAATTAGATAGAATTTTGGTTATAGGCAAAATTAAAAATAAACCAATAAATTGAAATATGTCTATTTTTATAGTTAATATAAGATTTTAATTGTCCCTGCGCCCCTATGTCTATGTCTGACGTGAGTATGAGAATGTGCAAGCATGCGTGTGTGTTAATGTATGCAGATAATCTTGTATTTCTCCATACGAAGAGCAAAAGACAAATAGAACAGTGGTACCTGAGTGTCAATACGAATATTCTCTCTCTCTCTCTCTCTCTCTCTCTCTATATATATATATATATATATATATATATATATATATATATATATATCTATATATATATATACCCATAATATAGATATAGAATATAGATATAGAATATATATATATATATATATATATATATATATTCTATATCTATATTATGGGTGCAATATAGACCGATTTACAAAAACCGATTCCCAGTCTGTTACAAAAAGAATAAGAATATTCTCTAAACTGGAATTTAAACTTATCAGCTAACAATAAAGACCCCCACAATACGAAGAGAAGTAACTAGCCATGAGCTTAAAAAGTTCGATATTTTAAAAAGAGATCTTATGACCA
The DNA here is from genome assembly GCA_019009955.1 of Riptortus pedestris. Classification (NCBI taxonomy): domain Eukaryota; kingdom Metazoa; phylum Arthropoda; class Insecta; order Hemiptera; family Alydidae; genus Riptortus; species Riptortus pedestris. The sequence goes on along the minus strand of CM032228.1, from coordinate 100,495,301 downwards.
GAAAAATAAAAAATTAAAGTCCGTTACGTTTTAAAACTAAGCAGATTTCCCACGTAAAGTTTTACTCTCATCCGTTATCCGCCCTGATTTGATAAAAATGCAAATATCTCGGTTAATATTCAAGATAGAGAATAGATGTATATAACAATATTTATAGTAAATTTAATTTGCAATAAGATTGATTCTATACAATTTTTCGATCCGACGTAAAGTAACGGAAATATTTCGAATTTTAGAAAATCCTCCCCTCTAAACTCCCCCTCCCACTGGCCCGATTTCAGCCATTAACGAACTTGCTCTTTCTTTTTACATAAAACGACTAAATATCGAGTTTGGTAACTATTTCAAGAAATTAATCATTTCCTTATCAATATTTAAATTCAGAACATTTTTCGTTCCTTCAGAGAATTATTTACTTCTTTATTTGGGTTTTAAATAGAAATAAAATAATAAAAAAATAATAAATATTATAACAACTACTCTAACCTATAATACACATTTAATAAGGGGGTCCTTAACTCCTTCAAAGTCCATAAAGGACATTATAAAAAAAAAGGTGTTAGCATCCAAAAGGAGCTCTTAGCCTTAACACGAAGCACTCGCAAAATACAAAGAACAATAAAATAAAATAAAAAGTCCGTCACGCAGGGGCTGCGTAAACTAAGCAGATTTCCCACGAGACGTTTTACAATAGAGAAATCTGCCTACTAATAACGGCAGTAGTAGTAAGGACGGAAGTAGTTACGGAAATGGCCGCCCTAGCTCTCGGCGGAAAGTCCCGAACATCGCCGACTCCTGCCGACCACACACACAATACAAATGCAAATATGTCGGTTAATATTCAAGATACAGAATAAATGTATAGAACAATATTTACACTAAATTCAATTTGCAACAATATTGATTCTTTACAATTTTTCGATCCAACGCATAATAACGGAGATATTTCGAATTTTCAAAAATCCCCCCTCTAAACCCCCCCTCCCACTGGTCCGATTCCAGCCATTAACGAACTTGATCTTTCTTTTTACATAAAACGATTAAATTTCGAGTTTGGTAACGAACAAACAAAAACTGCGACCGCTAGAGCGGTAACAGACAAATATATATATATATATATATATATATATATATATATATATATATATAATTTTGAACGGACTTCATTTTCGTCATGTCCTGGGTAGGATCGATGGACATTTGAAGACATATTTCAAAAATCGCGTCATGAGTACGACCTCAATAGCTGATTTCCCTTAGTGGAAATCTGCTAAAAACAGAAGAGTATTAGGGGTGTTGAAGTCTAGTCTATCGAGGTGCGTTAGATTAAATTCCCCCTATGGAAACATTTCCTGCTATGAAGCTGGTAACTACTCACATTGTCTCCTGGAAGGTTATGTCCGTCTCTCTACTCAAGAAAACTCATTCTCGTTAACGGGAGTTGAGTTAATCGGGTCCTTAAAAAAAACTACAATAAGGAGACATAACAAATCAAGGATATATATTTGAAGATCAATGATCTGGAAGGTCCCCAGTGCTTACTTAAAATGTAATTTTATATATGAGCGTGTGTTTTATTTTGCATATCTTTCAAGATATAGATTACTATATTTGGGCAGTGTATTTTGTATTGAATACAATTAAGCAGAATAATGTTGAAAAGCATGGAATGTTGGTTGCTAAATATCATTTCAGCAGACGTCAATTCATTTGCAAACGTTGGGATACAAAATTATATTCAGGAGATATATCAACACGTTAATACCTCGGCGAGTCCACCTGGCAAAAAGGAAAAGGTTGAAGTTTTGTTCCTTCAATATTTTTTCTTATTATTTTTTCGACCACAACGCGATAAAATACATGTAAAAACCATCTGTCGGTGAGTTTTTAGAATTTCACCTAACTAACGACAGGTGTAAAGTGATGCCGCTTTGACACCCGCATCCCTCTGATTATCATTAGTTATTTTTTTCATCAACACCTTTCCTAATTTGGATTTCTTAAATGCAGAACACCTATCAAAGATAAAGCAATATAAAAGAAATATGCATATATTATTTGAAGAAGATTGGAGCAAGAATAGGGCAGGAAAACAAGGCATATTGGTTCATTTCGCAATACTATAAGAATTTTGTAGAAGTGCAGATACGGTATGACATTATAGACCACAAAAGTTTTAAGAATAAAAACTGTGTGAATGTTCTATATATATTTTTTGTTTTTGGAAATTAAAATATGAATGAGTTCATCGCCTCCCTCCCCGAGTTACATTTTCCCCGAGAATCCTTAAGCAATTTAATTCAATGTTCGAGTACCTTAATGCGCTACTCAATCACTTGTTTTAAAAACATGGGACATCTCAAAGTTTGCAATTGTGGAAAGTTTCGAATTTGTTTAAAACTTTCGGATTTGATTAACTCTTTTTAGTTTGATTTTTACTAAATTTTAAAATATCTCCCAAACCAAACCTATTGGTGATTCGAAATCTAGCACACAAAAATAATTATCTCAATACCCCAACGTACTATAAAAGAACCCGCACCTTAAAGTAAAAAGAAAAAAGCATTTTCAATATAAACAAAAATGTAAAGTAACACTATAGGCGTAAAAAAATGATAGTAACACTTATTATTGTGTTATCATTAGAAAAAGTCCGTCACGCAGGGGCTGCGTAAACTAAGCAGATTTCCCACGTGTAGTTTTACAATAGAGAAATTTCACGAGACCAGAAGAGTTAAGAAAACGGCCGACCTAGCTTTTGGCGGGAAACTCACTTTCATCCGTTATCCGCCCCGATTTCATAAAATTGCAAATATCTCGGTTAATATGCAAGTTAGGGAATAAATGTTATAACAATATTTATAGTAAATTTAATTTGCAATAAGATTGATTCTATACAATTGTTCGATCCGACGTATAGTAACGGAAATATTTCAAATTTTAGAAAATCCTCCCCTCTAAAACCCCCTCCAACTGCTCCGATTTCAGCCATTAACGAACTTGATCTTTCTTTTTACATAAAACGACTAAATATCGAGTTTGGTAACGATCAAACAAAAATTGCGACCGCTAGAGCGGTAACAGACAAATATATATATATATATATATATATATACAGTTTTGAACGGACCTCATTTTCGTCATCTACTAGGTAGGATCGATGGACATTTGAATAAAAATGTCGAAAGTTCCGTCATGGGTACAACCTCAATAGATGATTTCCCTTAAGGGAAATCTGCTAAAAGAATGTTAGTTCAATATTATAAATTAAATTATTTATTAACGTCCACTTTTTGCAAATAAGGCTAATTGGGACGGATTATCTACAGATTACCCCCTTTTAGCAGATTTCCATTGAGGGAAATGAGCTATTGAGGTTGTACTCATGACGCGATTTTCGAAATTTTTCTTCAAATGTCCATCGATCCTACCCAGGAGATGATGAAAATGAGGTCCGTTCAAAAATGTATTATATATATATATATATATATATATATATATATATATATATATATATATACTCGTATGTTTGTCTGTTACCGCTCTAGCGGTCGCAATTATTGTTTAATCGTTACAAAACTCGATATTTAGTCATTTTATGTAAAAAGAAAGATCAAGTTCGTTAACGGCTGAAATCGGGCCAGGGGGAGGGGGGTGTTAGAGGGGAGGATTTTTGAAAATTCGAAATATCTCCGTTACCAAAGGTCGGATCGAACAATTGTATAGAACCAATCTTATTGGAAATTAAATTACTATAAATATTGTTATATACATTTATTCACTATCTTGAATATTAACCGAGATATTTGCATTTTTCAGTTTTCACCCATCAACAAACCGCCACTTCTACTCATCTGAGCAATACTCCGCTACATAATAAATCACATTATTCGAAGTTTAAATAACAAACATTGTATTCAAGAGTTATATATTATTATACGAGATACATGCAAATATGTCCTGGTGACCCCCCCCCTCGTCTTAGGGTTTTGGACTACTAAAATTTGATTGATTGTGATAACAATTATTCTGACTCATTATTAATTACAGTTATATATATAGTAAATAGTTCTCAATAAAATTAATATGTTATATTCTGATATACTTCAGTAATTGTTTTTCTTTCCGGTTTAAAGCGAGCAGACCCATTTGTTTACATTTCTAACCTAACGCTTCCTGCCGGCAGGTTATTTAAATTGGAAGGAACATTTCTTATTTCCGTTTGCATTTATTCACGGCGGTGTTGTGTTGCCAGTATGTAGATTTATCTATTACTAAACTTCACACGGGAAATCTGCTTAGTTTACGCAGCCCCTGCGTGACAGACTTTTCTAACGAGGGTGGGGCTAAGGCTTTTAGTTAATGCATTCCGTCACTAAATAAATCCCTTGCCCAGGCGGGAATCGAACTCGCCACTCTAGGTTTACCAAGTGAGATAAAGTTCAACGCTTTAACTCACATGGCTATCCTGAGCCCATGTTGTAAAACGAAGGTGGAATTTCATCATTTAATAAGGCATTCGGGCTGTAATTTACAACAAAATAAATATTTGGTTCCTGTAACTCATCATTCTAGTTTAGAGAATGAGAAATATATAATGAACTAAAATTTCATTTTGTTCAATTTGTTGCAGAAAACCCTTCCTTCTAGTGTTAATGGGATAGTCGAAAAGAAGAATCACTGGATCAAAAAGGGGGCCGGGGCTGCAAGAAAGCATTAAAACCAGGAAACAAAAATTCAGAAAAGGGAAGTTTTTTTTTTTTCCCCCAGTAATGATATATTGCTACCACTTCGCATTAAGCTTGGCTTTATGAAACAATTCGTTAAACCTCTATCAAAAGAAAGAGAGTGCTTTAGATACTTAGGCCGCAAATATAGGGAAGGAAGGTGTTTGCGATGGTGCAGAGTTTTGAAAGATTTCTAAAAACGAAGTGTTTGAAAGTGAAATGCGTTTTAGTGAAAAAAGAGGTTCAAGGGTGTCAACAAAAATTCATCTGTAACTTTCAATAACCTAACTTTAAATGGATCGTGGAAAACATGTTAACTAAATTCAAAGACCTAGGTGGTACTTTTTTTTAAATTCGTATCTGGACTAGCTCCCACAAAATCGTGGTGCTGTTTGTGAAGAACAGAGAATGATTCAAAATATAATATCAAGGAGATGGAGTGTAGATACTAAGGTGAGTGGAACGCAAAATGTTGGCGGAGATCTGTAGGAAGCTACAAGAGGATGTCTCGTGTACTGCCTACAAAACTGAATGCCAAAAGGAGCTTTCAGATGAAAAGGAATAATAAGGATATATGAATCAAGCATGTATTCTAAAATGTATGTATATATTTCAAAATAATATATTCTCTAATTAATATATATTTAACGAACTATTTCTGATGCTTTACTACTAAATTACTTTGTAAATAACAATACTTCAAAATATTTTAAAAAGACATTCTTTCCACTAGAATATGTACAATAGACTTACTTGAACATATTGTTTAGCTCATTTTTTGAAAAATACTTAAATAATTGAGAATAATACTTGGCAAAATTAATATAAAAAATAATTATTAAATTTCAATCAGTTTTTCATCAATTGAATCTTGCAGACCTGAAATAATTAAATGATAATTTAACACTTCTAGTGTTCCAATTTTGAATACTCAACAAACGGTTGGGAAGTTGCCAAGAAGAATTGGGCTAATAAAATCTAAAACAAAAATGAAATGGGGGATTTAAAAGGCATAGGACATGTATCAACTCTATAACACAACAACATAGGTTGGGGACACTGAATTCAAATGTCACGATTAAAACTTAAAAACTTATTTTTTTTATTTTACTTCATAAGCTAAATTAATTTTTGGATGCCAAAAGCATGTCAATATTCTGAGTTGGTATTCTGGCAGGTGGAAGTGACTTCTAATGTAGGTAGGATGAAAAAATGTTGGCTTTGCCGTGTTATTAAATTATTATAGTGGAAGCGTAGCCAACATTTTTTCATCCTACCTACACGTCAATATTAACTTATAACGCAAACAGTATTGGAAATTAATGTTTTTTATTGAAACCAGAATAAATTAACAGGTTCCAAAACGATAAGCACGACTTTATTTTTTAATGAGGAATTCTAAAATTTCGGTAAGTTAAAAATGTAATAAATTAATTTAATATTTTAATTTTACTATTCAGGTTCTCTTGCAAAATATCAAAAATATTAAATGAAGTCTGTCTTTAGTTGTCAATCATTCACTATAATCTATTGAAATAAATAAATATTTTCCCTCAACTTTGTTAGGCGAATGACAAGAAGAAATAATCTATATAAAGAAAGACTGATCCTCAGTTGAAAATGCTTCAAAAACGGCAGGAGAGATTTGATCATGGATCCTCCAGTCAAGGGATAAATTATTAATTAGGTTATTAATGCAGGCAATAAATTACACGAGTATCTTATAAGTGGTTTAGACAACAGGGTGTTAAGCCTATATCAATTTGAGCTAAAGGGAAATTATTAGTGAAATTCTTATGTCAAGAGTATTCAATTTTTTCTTCCAATTTCCACCAATAACTATAATGAAACTATTTGAATTTCCCATCTTTAAGTATGTAAGGGATATGGGATGAGATCTGTCAAACTCTTAAACCTTTTTAGAAATATTTCAGTGAGTATTAAGCAAATATGTTTCTTATTTTTTTCTTTCGTTTCCTTTTCATTTTTTTTTTTTTTTTTTAACAGCACTAATCATAAATATGCTATTGAGCAAAAGGACGTAAGTTCTAAAGTGGGGTGCCGATTGGGGGAAAGTAAACAGTAGAAGGTCCTTGTTTCAAGCAGCTGCAGTGCGACACAGAGGGCGCCACCTCATTGGTCCTAGCTAAAGAGCAAACTGAAACTTTTCTCTCGTGTACTATGTAAATTGGCGTTAAAAAATTGGCTAGCCCACCTGCACTAACATCATTAACACTGATTTATGCACGTAATAATATTTTTGGAGCAATGGTATCTGTGGTATAAATCACAAATTAATCTTATATATTACTATGAAATTAAAAACAGATATCCTGAATTATAACGGATTCATTTACAACATAATTCCTAATGTGGTGACTTTCAAACTGACTTACAAATTCGCTCCAAAGAGTGGGTGAAAAGGGAACATATAATTAGAGCAAATAATTTCTTTCTGTAAACATCCCAGTAAATTTGTATGTGTTTATGTATACATTTATTTCTTCTTTAGAAACATATTTTTTTGAACTTGTAAAAAAAAGTAATTTCAACTACTTCATATAAATACCATTTATTTGTTGTTCGGGTATTTGGTATACACACACGTATTTACTGGGATGTTTACAGAAAGTAAATAAATAAAAAACAAAAGTAAACAAGAACTCTCGTCTATACGTTTGGTCTCACTGTCTGCAGTAGACTCATTTGAGATAATGCAAAATATACGTCACAGACTCTTGAATGTGTTTCTACCTTGCGTTCTTTAAATACGGTAAGGGAGAAGATAATCCCAATAGAAAGTGTTGGTGCAAATGTTCATTAATATTTCTACAACGACAGTTTCATGATTATTACCATGTTTCGACTTCTATCATTTATGTATTTGAGAAAAATGGCCACAAGGAGCATTAACAACATTCAGGCTTGCAAAAGAACTAAGTTATTCTGCAACCAACAGAAAGGCCTCCGCTTTGAATTATAGTTCACTATTTTCAATTCCAAAACGTTACCTTCCACTTCACCCCACAGAGACTAATGTTGTTCTTACATAAAAAGATGATTGACGCAGGGTTCAGCACTATTTAGAAATAAGCAAGCAATGATTTTTAACGATAGGCCGAATGACATAAGGAATATGACATAGGAATGCATGAGCTAAAACCACCCTCGTGTGAACTCTGCAAGTGTTCATAAACACTGCAAAAGTAGTGAAGTAAAAAATCATAATAATAGGTCTCTAATACACCTAAAAATAAGATATAATGTTCATGCCATAGTTATCTTATTTTATTTTCATTTTTTTTTTTTTTTTTTTTTTTTTTAATTGATTTCTAGTAAATTAAGGTTCATTACAAAGCCATGTTACTTTCTTCCTTTTTTTGTTTGATGCCGGTTTTAAAATGCTGTTCATTATTGTTAATTTCTGGTTTCCGGATATTTTAGGTTTTCCAAATCTCAGGACAGGATTGCCCTAGTCTTTTGAAATAAACTCCTGGATAGATAATCAGGTTTACAACAATCTCAAAGCCAATTTATTATTTTCTTGTAAATGTTCCTTCTTAATCATAAACCACTGCTCATTGCATCTATTCCTATTATTCATTAGTCCCAAATTCCTCTTAAAGACTCCATCAGCTTCCCTACATCGGATGTCCTCAAGTACCCACTACATCTAGAATAGTTTGCACCAGTCTCTAATGATTTGCTCCCCCTTGATTGCAATATGATCTCATGATCCATGGGGCAATTTAGAGTTCTACTACTTTTCTGAGTTATTTTTATTTGTACACATGACAAAACCAGGTGTATCTGATCGCTCTCGATGCAAGAAGTAACTAATCATTTATGTATACTTGTACAGAAAAGTGATTTACTAAAATCCACAGTTGTTAATTGGATTCAGACCTATTAGTAAACAATACAAATTTTGTAATAAACTATCATTTTAAAAGATGAATATATGATTTGAATAAAAAAAAAAATGAAAATTTCATATGGAAAATAATTTTGATTAAAAATAATTTAAACTTCTAAGCCACTCCTTTACTGTATCGCGAGGAATATATTTATTGCATCGGTAACGTTTCGAATATAATCAATTATTTACAACTATTATATCTTTAGTAGGAGCCTCCATAGATTCTAACTAAGGTTAATCAATTTTTTTTTAAAATTGTTATATCAAGGACAAAATTCTGAAAAAAATTAGTCACCCCCAGATTACAAGGGGTAGTAGGGGTTATTCTAAGTAATAAATTATGTGAGATACATCTGATAAACCGAGCAGGTGTTGGTCAATGTGCTGATAAGAGATCGTGACATTCAATAAAATAAAATAAAAACTTAATGAAGCTGTATGTGTCAGTGAGCGGCGAGAAAGCGCTTCCGTCTTGCCCCCTGTGAGTTGCCGTTCACTCTAGTGAGAGAGGAGGGGGGGGGAGGGGGAGATAGAGTGAGAGAGAACTGACTTCTACAACCCCTATCAATAGACGTGAAAAGGGACTGAACAGACCCACAAAAACCTGAGGACAGAAGATTAGCATAAGTAGGGGGCTCACAAATGTCTCTGTATATATATCTCAAAGTAACCATCCTAAGCCGCTAGAAATTTTATTCGCATCAGTGGCTAGAACTGTTTAAAATGTATGGAATGACTTTCTTTTGGAATAATAATCTTCAAGCAAGTTGTTAATGCTCAAAGAGTTAACTCTATTAAATTAATAGTGACATATTTACTGTTGATTACAGTTTTTGATGAGTCGCCTTTTTCATAGAGTAAATTTGAGTTGCACATTGGTTGACTAATGAGCCACTCACAAGGTAAATTCGCCTAATACTAAACTGAACTGATTTCTATTGGAACCTAAAGATTCATGATGCTATACATTAATAAGTGGTCCAGCTGGCACTCAATGCTTAATAGAAAAAGCCTGGAACACTCGAGAGCTTGAATAAAAAACAATAAGAGCTATCGTTGACTGCTCGATATCAATTTGATGGTAGTTAACTTCTCTAGAACAACATGCTCTCCCCTAGTATATATTATGGGCTGGTTCCAGGGTGCCTCTAAAGGGGTTGAGCCAATACAAGATACAATGTAGATGGTACAAAGGGTTTTAGATTCGTTATGGGAGGGAAGGCGGTCCCTTCAATGCATACATACCTTCCCCTACTCCTGTTTACCAAGTATGATTTCACCCCTGCCACATGAAATATAAATATATACCTCAATCAGGCCAGCCCACTGCATTTGCAAATCAGCCCCAATAAGGGGAAATTAACATAACTTATTGTAAAACCAATCGGTTCTCACACAGAGTCAAGACATTAACATAATGCCAATCAACTCTTATCCAAATGTCATGTGCCATCAAAGGCGCTGTCTCGTGAATGAAAAATTTAGCGATTGACTCAGTGATGTTAAAATAAGTAAAAATAAAAACAAATTATGGCAAATCAAGACTAAAATTCGTATTATTAGTCAATCATTTCGTACTTATAGGTCCCTCCCACCATCTTAACAACATTCGATGCTGTCACCAGCCTTATATACTTCTGCATAGATCTGCCTTTTTTCCTCGCCTATTGCTGTGAGCCATTGAACATTCCATGGATGGCCCATAGGGCTCCATTTTTTCGACATGCCCCAACCAGCACAATTTGCTCTTCCTTGAAGCACAGGTGATATAAGATTCGGTATAAGAGCCCATTTGTTTGAGCGTTGCTTCTGATCCTCTATTCGTGTTCTACACTCACACCACCAAGGACCTTTCCCATCTACAGTTCCTATCGGACCAGGAATCAACTTCCTTGGAGAGAATTCACTCCCATACTTAATTGTTAGTCTCATAAAATGTTTGTTTATTTTAACTTCTTACAAAAAGCAGACAGCATTCTACAGAACCAAAGAAGTATTCTTTTATATCTGCATCTACATTATGCCTCTTAGAAATTACCCTTCCCTGTACTTGAACGAGTTACATTAAGGTAAAATGGATTCCAGTAACTCGTTACATCTTCCCATAGATTAAACATTCATTGCTTCTCCTTTAAATCACTGACGCGGTTCACCGAGCCGGGGCAAGCTGTTTTAAAAATGAAAATGTTTGAATTAGTTGTCACATGACATAGTTGGCTCAATCCTGGCATATTAAGCCATAAAATCTAGTTCAAACCGCATAAATGATTAATATTAGTATGATTAAGGAGTGTTTGCCACAGTTGCAAGTACAACTTTGACCGACCTATCAACATCGTATGAGAAACCTGATGATTATATTCGGAAACCGAACCTCGGTTATGTGAATTGTTCCGCAATCGACTAAAATTAACAAAAAAATTTGTTAATTTGATTTGAAGTATGTATACCTATACCATTCATTCAATAAACCCGTATATATTATCAACACTTGACGCAGGGCTAAAATATGTTTCATGAACTTTTAGAAAATACAAGAACCGTATTCCTAACAATATTTTAGTTAATTTTTAACACACACCATTATATCGGGCAAGATACCTTGAAAAAGATTGATCCCATTTTATTAAATGAGGAACTACAGACATCTTCGATGAGAAATACTTAAAATAAAGCGAAACCATATTGTGTTTAATTTTCAGTATATGGAATAAGAAAAGCTGATCAGTTTGCTTTGGCCGTTGAAATTGTCTTAATATCAAGTAAAAGGATGATGAATTAAAAACCAAAATATTTTTAATAAATAACTGATAATTATTTCAGAGTTTCATTATATTATGTGTCCACTTTGTTTTATAACAGCAATGCATATATTTTTCGTAACTTCTTTACATTGAATTTTCTTGAACAGTTTTTAATGTTTCATAACATCCAATAATTTATAAGCTAACAAATTGAAGTAGGTATAGCTGAAGACTTGGGCTGAAGCACAAGCAATTGGTTCCATGCTAATGTACAATCACTGAGTTAAGAGTTCTTATGATTAAGGCGACAAATTCTTAAACTTTATCATTTTTGTTTTAAGAGTGCCTTTAAAAATAAAATAGTAAATTAAATCAAAACACATACCGAAACTTAATTAAATATAAAATTGCTAATATTTTCGAGAATGGAACCTTTTCCCTAACCAATGAAGATACCTCTCTTATTGCATATATATATATATATATATATATATATATATATATATATATATATATATATATATATATAAAGTTATAGAAAATGATATAGGTGTACAAATCCAATAGAATCGATAAATAAAAATAAAGATTAATACTGTGAATAATACAAGACTTAAAAGCCAATGTGATGTATTCTAATTGTTTTTCTGAATAAGTTTATAATAAAGAGGTTTTTTTTTTGTTCAGTAAACACGAACACTAGAATTATTCTTTTTTTGGAATACCATATTAATATTAAGGAAACTTATTAAGCTAATGAATGTCGATTCATTAAAAAGCGCACAGCACATTGTCATATGAGACGGTAGTAGTTTTAATGTTAAAGGATCTCAAAAACTTATATTTGTTAATGATAAGGAAAAACATTTGTAGCTTTTTAATAAAACATTTATCCAGTATGGCTTATCAGTTTTAATTCTACAGATTATTACAATCAATAAACTGAGTTGGCTCAAGAGTAATCTTAACTGCATTCACAACTGCCTACTGCCTTCAGAAACGTTTACTATCTAATTAACCTGAGAAACAAATGAATAATGAAATAAACTGTAAAAATACAACGAATTTCATTACTCGTAAAATGCAAGGAGAATAAGAATTACCCCATATCTTAATTTTATATGCAACTCACTCTTTGGTCCTAGCTTTTACTTAGGGCTTCCAGTTTATTCCAAATAGGGTTATGCTTTCTAATTGAGAACATAAATATTGATGTGTGTATTTAGCAGTGAGTTAAAAAGCGAATAAGTAATAGAGTAAATGGTTTAAAAGAAATATATGCGAGCCTAAAGGTGTTGCCAAGTGGAAAGTAGAGTGGCTTGGGCGGCTGGTGTAACTTGAAATGGAGACCACTTCAACTCGCAGCTCCCCTCTCTTCAATGGCCGCCATATTTCTTACTTTAACACCTTTTATAAATTATTATTCCATCATGTCTATACTTTATTCTAGAAAGGCTAATCACGTCGGCTCATTAGATCTTCCTACCCATTTTCTCTCACAAAATAATTGTTGATCCCAAGCATCTCATTCTATAATTCACACATTATATATTTTATTGTGAAACGAACTTTATACCCCAGTTCTAAATTTAAATGTTTCTAAATCTAGTAACCTTTAATATCATCAATAATATTTTGTTTTAAATATATTTTTGAATCGTCCCAATTTAGTTTTAATTACATTTCAATTTATGAAATTTCCACTAATAGAATGTTCCACTAATATTCTATAAAAAAAAAAAAAAAAACATAAGTGAAGTAATGTATTCACATTTTATTTCCCAAATTTGTAATTCAAAATATTTTTTAAGAGAAGTTGAGTATTACCTATAAGTTTCTTATATGTTGAGTACTATAGTGACACCAATAATGTCATTATCAAATGTGTTTTTTTTTAAATAAACATCCACTCTAACCATGTCAGGAGAATTAGGGCAAGTTATCTCCAGGTAAACCCACCCCCTCCCCCACCCCAAAGAACCTTAAGTTTTCCAAGAGTATTAGAACCAACGTATTAACACACGTGTCTAAATAAAACATATAGTCATCAATAACTGTCATTATTTTTATAATGTAGTGGATTCCGTCACTAAATAAACTCCTATTCCCCGGGTGGGGAATCGAACTCGCCGCTCTAGGTTTACCATGTGAGATAAAGCGTCGACCTTTATCTCACATGGTAAACCTAGAGTGGCGAGTTCGATTCTCGCCCTGGGCAATAGGAGTTTATTTAGTGACGGAATCCACTAAATAAAATCCTTAGTCCAACCCTAGCCAGAAAAGGGTTGTGACCTGCAGATAACCCGTCCCAAGTAGCCTTAGTTTCTTTAAGTGACCGTTAATAAGTAATTTAATAATATTTTTATTATGAATATGCATTTTTCATATGAAATAAAAATATTTATTTGTTTGCACGACCACCGTCACTATAAAGTACTTTCCTCTAAGCCTGAAAATTCTTTGCAGTACTCGAGTTGATAGATAATAGCGGTATACAATACTATACAGGTATTGAAGGAGCAAACAGTAACACCAGTAAATTCAAATCTGCAATAATGCAGGATGGCAATGCCTTGTGTGGTGGTGGGTTTCCTTTTTATTGAGTTATTGAAGGCTGCTACCACGTCGCAGAGTAGCCCAGTTGTCAGCCCCCACAAAAAAATGTTATTAGTTGGAAATAGTATTTATTCATATGTAATTAGGTATAGATTACTGTCATAATATTTTTCTTCCTTGTTTTTGGTAATTTACAAAAAACATTTTTTGTTGGCGTTTTTCCCACTGTGTATAGCATTTATTTTAATTCTGAAAACCGATATTATCCTGCAAGTACCTTGCATATATGTACGTTCTAATATGAAAAGTAATTTATTTAAGTATAATGCATTATGCTCATGGTGCAATTTAGATTGTAAGATAATTTTAATAAACAATATTTCTTAGTTTAATTAGAGTATGGAAAGAATAATTTAGCCAAAAATTACAATCAGTGGTGTTGTGATTCTGCGGACAATTAAAAAAACTAAAAAAGTCCGTCAAGCAGGGGCTGCGTAAACTAAGCAGATTTCCCACGTGAAGGTTTACAATAGAGAAATTTCACGAGAGCCGAGCGAGCTTTTGGAGGGAAAGTCACTCTCGTCCGTTAGCCGTCAATTTAATAAAAAGTCCGTCACGCAGTGGCTGCGTAAACTAAGCAGATTTCCCACGTGAAGTTTAACAATAGAGAAATCCGCCTAATAACAGCTGTAGTAGGAAGGGATCTCTAAACCTATTCACGAAGGACGAATAGTTCTGGAAACGGCCACCAGAGCTCTCGGCGGAGAGTCCGGAACATCCGGGGTTCCATTGACCACACACACAATACAAATGCAAATATCTCGGTTAATATTCAAGATACAGAATAAATGTATATAACAATATTTATAGTAAATTTAATTTACAATAAGATTGATTCTATACAATTTAAATAATAACGGAGATATTTTGAATTTTCAAAATTCCCCCCTCTAAACCCCCCCCCCTTCCACTGGTCCGATTTCAGCCATTAACAAACTTGATCTCTCTTTTTACGTAACACGCTTAAATATGAAGTTTGGTAACGATCAAACAAAAATAGCGACCGCTAGAGCGTTAACAGACAAATATATATATATATATATATATATATATATATATATATATATATAATTTTGAACGGACCTCATTTTCGTCATCTCCTGGGTAGGATCGATGGACATTTGAGGAAATTTTTCAAAAATCGCGTCATGAGTACGACCTCAATAGCTGATTTCCCTTAAGGGAAATCTGCTAAAATGCAAATATCTCGGTTAATATTCAAGATAGAGAATAAATGTATATAACAATATTTATAGTAAATTTAATTTGCAATAAGATTGATTCTGTACAATTTTTCGATCCGACGTATAGTAACGGAGATATTTCGAATTTTCGAAAATCCTCCCCTCTAAACCCCCCCCCTCCCCAATGGTCCCATTTCAGCCGTTAACGAACTTGATCTTTCTTTTTACATAAAACGACTAAACTAACTTGGTAACGATTAAACAAAAATCGCGACCGCTAGAGCGGTAACAGACAAATATATAGATAGATAGATCTTTATATATATATATATATATATATATATATATATATATATATATATATATATATATATATACAGTTTTGAACGGACCTCATTTTCGTCATCTACTAGGTAGGATCGATGGACATTTGAAGAAAAATTTCGAAAATTCCGTCATGAGTACAAGCTCAATAGCTGATTTCCCTTAAGGGAAATCTGCTACAATGGAGTGGGCTACATGTTGAAACATTTCAAAAGGGTAATTTATTTCTTCTTTAATGATGGATTATCTTAATCTTACAGTCGCAAATTCTGCAAAGGAAAATATAAATTTCACACAAAATCCATTTAAAATACTTGACGCTGGAAATAAACAGAAGGAGCCTAAGAGGCTCCCCAATAAAGACTACCTCGTCCATTTCACCTCTGCCATGCTCATGGATCTACTCAATGTAGTCATAATTCAACTGATGAATATGTTCAGGATTCATAAAAAAGTCTTGTACTCTACTAGTGTTTTAATTTATACAAAAGTGCAATTTCAGAGTCAGCTCTCCATCGTCAGTGCCTCCTATTTAGAGAAGTGCAGCCTGGACCAAAACCGCCGGGTGGCCCGTGGGGGGCAGTCGCCAGGCTAGAAGAAGGGTAGAAGGAACCAATTGGTTTCTCTGCCGTCCAGCATTTCGGGAGATGAATAATAACATATTAGCATAAAATGAATATATTATTAGTTACGTCAGATCCTTACTTTAATACATACAGGTACACACACACACACACATATATATATATATATATATATATATATATATATATATATATATATAGATTATATATATAAACTCCACTTACGTGATGATGTTAAAGAATTTATAATAGTTTATTATTTTGTGATATATCACTCGTATTTTGTGTATTCCTAGGTACAAATGCGTATTACAATATAGTTCGTAATCCAATCAGTTCTTAAAATTAAAAAAAAATTATAATTTTTTAGCGAACAGGCGGTTTATTTTTTAGGTATCATTTATATGTATTTTATTTTATATAATTTCCTTGTTTGATGAATGAAATTTAAATTTTTAAAAGAAATAGTATATTCTTCATAGTTTCTTGGCAAGGGTCACGAATAAAAGAAATTTATTTCGCGCATACTACTAGTTGTAGGACATAAGCTATGCAACTGACGGAGAAAATGAAATATGCACAAGACAGTATCACAATTTTCGTTCATTAATTACTTATCAATGGTGTGATTAGTAATAGTATCCACTGTTTACTGTTTGGAGAAGAACAGCATGTGAGAAATGCAAAGCAACATTCTATTAAGTGGCCTAAAACACGAATACAAAAAAGAAACCAACTCTAGATTCACAACGGTGTTCCAACAATACTTTAATTCCCACGAGGTGACCGCAACGATGCCTCTTATGTAAAAGGGTGTCAAAAGTGTCGTGCTGACCCCTTGAAGAAGCGCTTGAGGTTAACCTCAAAGTCAGTTATTCTTTGGTTTAGATTTGGCGGCCATGTGTGAAGAGCTAAAGCCGGTGCTGAGCTAGTACAATGGAGCGAGCCGACACCCCAGCCACAGAGATACAAAGGAAGGATTCCCCCTGTGTTATTCCGCATCACATATCCCATCTGCAACACACCTGGCCGACAGCTTAATTTGTTAAACCCTCTCATCAAATAGCCCTTCATTTCATTCCCCTCCTTTAGGGTCCGACTCCCGCAACCTTTCCGACGATTAACATGGTGTAAACAGACGCATACACTGTTGTCAATAGAGGATTACCCGGTTATCTACTATGTGCTGATATCTTTCGAGCTGTATTTACAAAACGGCTGTATAAATACAACGAAGTCATAGAGGAGCAACTGTGTATAACAAAACACGTAACTACATGCCAGCTGTGTTTGTCATTGGCCAAATGAAGTTAGTTTCTTAATTCAAATTAACTAACAAATCACGATTAATTATTATAATTCCAGTTCAATCGGTTTGTAAGGTGAAGGTATTTTACTTGTAAGCCTTAAAAAAAATAAACTCCTAGTCAAAAAGTGACTGCTGCGTATGTTCTGGGAGTGTTTTGCGTACTAAATAACAAACCATGCAAACAAAAAATTGTGAAATAATAAAGGGAATAAAACTCCCAAGAAACATGACGAGAGAAACTGATATGAAAAATAATCTAAAAAATGCCTGATGATGAGCAGGGAGTGTAAAATAGGATATTTGAATATTATTTGAAATCATCACACACGAGCTCTTGAATTTCTAAGGAGGCAAGACAGCTCATACGTCATAACCGAAACGCATCGTTGAACTCTTTCATTATATATATCATATATTTGGAAAAACATATAAAATGGCCGTAAGTTCTCTTTTGGGCATATTATCTTCAGAAATAACTAATGATTTGAAAAATTTATTCTATGCACAATTTGCTAAATGTTTGCCGGTAAAACCTAATATTATTTACATAAATTTGTCGAATTAATTCTGAATTCAAAATATATATGTGAAGTGTCTAACAGAAAAGAGATGTTATGTCAGGAAAGGTTTAATTATTAATATAAATAAAGGAATTAAGCAGACATCCACCTTGGAGGTTAGACCCCCCCCCTAGTGTCCCCTCGGCATCATGGGAAAATTGAGTAGCTACTTAAATAACGAAGTACCTGCCTTTGTTCTTTTGTCCCACCACAATCACGGTAATCACTTGACTTAACTACAAAATCATGTGTTACACTTTTAGGGGACAATGATTAGACTCTTCTTCTGCCATTTAAACAACAAATGTTGAGCGAAAATCAAATTTTAAATTCAGTCTACTTATAAAATTAATAATTTTACTTATCATCTTCACCCACTTGACCGTGTTTGTGTGTGTGTGTGTGTGTGTGTGTGTGTGAGCGTCGGTGTGTATTTGAACATAAACTACAATTTTAGACACATTTTATGATATTAAAATTAAATGTAGATTTGCACATCATTTATATATATATATATATATATATATATATATATATATATATATATATATATATGTATAATAAGTTTTAAATTTGAAAACCGAAATAAAACATTCAAATGTTTTAAATATAACTATAAACTGCCAATAGCGTAATCACTGTTTGTTATATTACATGATTATTATATCGATAGTTTATTTAGAGTGTTTGATATTATTAGGACCATACTTCACCTGAGTATTAGAGTGTTAGAAGATGTGATTTATTTTATAACCAACCACCATCTATTTCATAGCCAAATTTATTTACAAAGTAATGTACTACAACTGTGGTTCAACACATTTTTCTCGAATATAAACCGAGTATTATATATATATATATATATATATATATATATATATATATATATATATATATATAATACTCGGTTATATATAATTCTGCTGTACGTGTGTGTCACTGAACTCCTAAACAGCTAGATCAATTGAATGATTTTTTTTGTACGCGTTTGGGTGATGCCCTGGATGGTTTAGCGTCATAAATCAGCCCGGCAGATGGAGTAGAAGTGGAGGTAGTAAGGAAGGCCTGAAATTAAAAATAGTGATATTTCATTTAATATTGGATTTTCGGGAAATATGTACAGGGTAAAAGTTGTTTATTTTGTAATTTAGTGTAAATTTGATCCTATTCACTTTTGTCGTATAACAACGCATAAACGAGATATACACTAAAAAATTAAAGTGCGAGCCAACAATTTTATTGGGCACTAACGATTGAACTGTAAGATGTAAATTAGCATTAATTCTTCCATGATTATAAGCTACATTACGTTTTTTAGGTTCGAACGGGAGTGGGGGTTATAAAGGAAGGCCTGAATAAAAAATTCTCGATATTTCATTTTCTATTTCTTTTTAGGAAAACGTGTACATAACAAAAGTTGTTTTTTGTGTTTTAAATATAATATTATTAAATTTAATATCCTAATCACTTGAAATATCATACAGGACGTCTGTCGGGTCCGCTAGTATATATATATATATATATATATATATATATATATATATATATATATATACTGTTATATGTTTGTGTGTTTCCTTTTTTGTACTCAGCCTTCTATAAACTCCCACTTCTGCTATATACGATTTTCACTAAAAGCAACTATGTCCAATACAAAAATCTCGCATACGAGTGTTCTAAATATTTTCCTCCTTTTTCAATTTTCAGACTTCAGAAAACTTCTACTTCCTCTCAAGCGATTTTAACTTCAAACTATTATATGATAAAACATCTTATGACCAATAAGACAATTTTAAGCCATTATTTACGTACAGCTCTTATCAAGAGAGAAATGACCTATAGAATAGAGGACAACAGCGTCTGTAAACTATTCCAGTCCGTGGGAAGTTGGTTTATAAACCCCTACGTGGCCGGCTTTTCAGCTTCCTATAAAATCTTTTATAAGAGTATCATATGATAGTTCTTCTACGTTAATTTCAGAGATTTCAAAGCAATATAATACAGAAACATAAAATTACAAAAACAATTTTATCCTACATCTTATCATCATCATCTGGAGTGTTGCCCCCACTGTAGTGAAGGAACTACGTGTTGTTGGTAACATTATTATTCTTATGATGGGAGATTTGCCTTCTCGAAAGCGCGATGGGCCTAATAAATTAATTTGTGAATGATCCAAATTTAAGAATGTCTCATGTCTGGATACTAAATATCATTATCCTTAATGTCAAGTGCATTTATATTATTAGAATCTATAGAAAATCATTTCAATGAAAACAAAACACATTTCATTATTAGGTTGAAAATCTAGTTAAATTATTTATAACTCTAGGATTCACACAAAAACGTCCATCCGAATTTTGTTTCTTTACCCATACTCTATTCACGTTCACGCTATGGGTAACAATAGGGAAAATATTACGCCACTAAACGAGAGTGAGTAAACTTGTAGATCTAGATTACATAAAATGCTGACAGATTCAATAATGGACTGTTGACAGGTGTCTCCAGGTGTTCTGGAAAATGTTTACACAATTAAGCTGATCCGAGGCAAACAAGTCCCTGTTGTTGGTTGACAGTTTGCAGGGAGGTAACTACAGACCTTCCCAGGAAGAGCGAGTGGGTGAATGGACGAGGGCTGAGCACATGGAACAGCCATTGTGAAAAGACAGCCAGCGGAAGTGTGTAACCTTAGCTGTGAGCAGGATTATCAGTAATCTGGTTAGAAATAATCTCCTTTTTCTACTCCCTGTTACTTTAGAACTCAGCCAATTTGCTCCTTGGTGAAACTGTAAAACTTTTTCCAGGACCTCCAATGTACTGTGACCTACAGATGTTCCTTTTGGGAGAAATAACCTTCTTACGCTACTGCATTATTATACTATTATTATAGTAAAAGGTTAAGAAAAAATATTTCAGATCGATGATCTTATACAATATCAACAGAAACAAATCCTTAAATAAATGCAACGCTCTTTATACGGCTAATTTCAATTATAAATTCAATCAATAGAACATTTAATCATCTCATGGATAAATCGTTGAACTCGTATTTCTTCAATAACAGTTCTCCCAACCCCTAAACTACACGAACGTCCTCTGCGAAATTTTCAGATAGCTCCCCACATTGAATGGCGCCCTAATTAGTCTAAATGAATCTTATGTGTTTAGATCCAACAACACTCCAAATAGAGACGTTTAAATTTACTTTTACATTTAAGAAGAAACAAAATTGTAGCACTTTTCTCAATCCTGAAAAGGTACAATAAGTCTACTGTACAGTACACTTAAGGATCACCAACTAAGCAACTACATCCAGACAGAAAATAATTTTCATTCTTCTTGAGGCCATCACTTTTCTACCAAATAACCATTTTTATTAGAGTTAAGGAAAAATCGCGTATGATGACTTAAACCACATTTAAATTACCCCCTTTTTTTTTGGCACGTGAGACCTAAGAATTGCATTTTGTTTGTTTCTTAAAGTTTTAGGGCGAAAAGTAGGTTTTCCTTTGCTCGGTAATATCTACAACTCTCGCTTTCGATAAGTTCCTGCATTTATATCGCTATTTAAAATTAACTGCATTATAAACATAGGAATTATGAATAGGTTGATTATCGCAAAACTATAGAATGTAAGGAACCTGACATATAGAGGAAATCTTCAAAACGACATAATAAAGGGGATTTTTGAAAACTTTCTTCCGCCCGTCAAATTGATTGTGTGTGTGCCTCATTGTATGTAATGCTAGTTTCAATTAAGTAATTTTGTTACCAAGAGCGTTTCATATCCAGCTAATTTATGAAATCTTGTTTACTGGTGATAATTACTAAGGAGTGAATAGAGATTAAGATGCACCGATGCATCATAATGATCTGTGGTCATCAGCATACGATTCCAGCTCGGGGGAAATCTGTTTAGCTTTCCACGGCCCCTGAGGAAATGACCTACAGCCAGTAACAAAGCTTTTAATGTTCACTGATTTGCAATTGGAGGGTTCAGTGTTAAAGTGGACCAAGTCCAATTTTTGCCCATTTGTTACTGGCTATGGTATGATGAAGCTAAAAGCATATATTTTTCATTGCAATAGTAAACCAAGTTCTTAGTTCATCAATTTGTCACTAGGGAGCGCAGTTCTCAGGTGCACAGAACTCATATGATTTTCTTTCAGTGTTGAAGTGAACCAAGTCCAGACATCATTGTTTTGGTTTCATAGTACCACTGCTTATGAACCTATTTGGTTACTTTAACAATCATTTTCATACATACATGTAAGTTATGTGATGAGTTGTATCAAAAAATTAAAATTGAACATGAGGAAGCACCAAAAAAGATTCTATTGGCAGAAAGGGAACTCCACCTCCGTAAGGCGGAACGAGCAAGGGAAGCCTTAAAAGAAGACAAAGATTCTGTTTCAAAAGATAAGTATGTCTGCACCTTTGATTTGCAAAAGGCATTGCCCTTCCCTAAACTTACCACCTCAACTGCATACTACAAGAGGAATTTATATATTTATAATTTTTCTATCCACTGTTTTAATGACAAATCTGGATACATGTATGTATGGGATGAGACAGAAGGGGGGAGAGGATCAGAAGACCTTTCCTCTTGTATACGGAAACACATACATACGAATGACAACAGTTTTAAACATGTAATTGTCTACTCTGATTCATGCACAGGGCAGAATAGGAACATTCAAATGACCTTAACAATGCTGAAACTTGTACAAGAACCAAAATTGCAAGTTGAAACCATCGATTTCAAATTTATGGTGTCTGGCCACTCTTTTTTACCTAATGATACGGATTTCGGTGTCATTAAAGGGAGAGTAGGAAGCACCAGTTTATTTATGGGCCAAATATATGGTATGAAATAATCGAGTCAGCAAAAAAGAAAGAACCAAAATTTAAAGTGGAACGTATGAAAAGAACTGAATTTCTAAGTACCTTGACACTGAAAAAGTCAATCACTAATCGAAAAAAGGACAATGAAAATAACAAATTAAACTGGATGAAAATGTGCTGGCTGAGATTGCAAAGAGATTCTTGGTTCACTTTAACACTGAGCCCTACAAGTGTCCTTTGATAATGAAAGCAATTTTCATCATTGTTCAACCAGTTATTTTGGCACAAATAACACCCACTTATTTTGTCGGGGTCAATGAAACAATTCTTCACCTTCAAATGTCTTTATGTTATTTTGCCCTACAGATTCCATTGCCAATGTACCATTCTTTGAGGATTAAATCACAACGCATTTATTTATTAGTCTCAATTTTGTGCTACAACGGCTCAATGGGGGGGGGGGGGTATCTACAGGTTACCATCCTTTTCTAGCAAGGAAGGGACTATGGATTTTATTTAATGAGAAGATCATCACTAAATAAATCCCTATTGGCCAGGCGGGGATCGAACTAGCTCTAGGTTTACTATGTGAGATTAAGACCGACACACAGTGGAGTATTTGTATCAGAATTCTGGCCAAAAAGGACAATTTCTTAATTCAGTTAATCAGATTAAATATTATATCTCCAGACAGCTGTTAAACTGGCCTGTCCCGCGATATCTTCTTTAGAGAAGATAACCTCATCAGGTGAATGCAATCAGCACTTGAATGTATGGTGGAGTTGCTCCCAGATGTATGTACTTTTATGCATAACGTTGTTTCTGAATATGTTTGTTTTATGCGTTTTCTTTCTTGTTAGATTTTCCCATTGACTTCAATCATTACCCAGTTGTTATTTAAGATAAGAACTTCCGATACACATATCATTTGTCACATTTATATCAAAAAATATACTAAAAAAAAATTAATTTTCCTCTTTTAATACAAATATAACATAGAATAATTTTGAAATCGTATATGAGTTTAAAGGATTGTCGGGTAATTTTTTTTACCACCTAATAGATCTAATAATGAGAGCACAGCGATTTCCAGTGGACGTCACGTAAAACATTTGATAGGAAGTGAATGGTAGAAATTGATGAGGAATTTAAAGATTCATATTGACATTTAAGTAAAAGCTGAGAGCAGGTTATTTTGTAAATATAAATAGATATGTAAATAGAATAAATTGCAAAATGTGTCTAACTCTTAGTACATTACTCAGCCCAGTCCTCTTAATCTCACATGGTAAACCTAGAGGGGCGAGTTCAATTCCCGCATGGGAATAGGAATTTATTTAGTGACGGAACTCATTAAATAAAATCCTTAGTCCCACCCTGGTTAGAAAAGGGTGGTAGCCTGTAGATAACCCGTCCCAATTAGCCTAAGTTGCAAAAAGTGGACGTTAATAAATAATTTTAATTTAGCCCAGTCCTTGATGTTATTAATAATAAATGAAATAATGTCATGCCTCTAACATCACACCAGAATAACCGTTTCCTATTCAAATTTTCGTGATACTTGGGAGTCCAAGTAACCAATTTTTTTTTAATTTTGAAGTGTTTGTTCTGATAATATGTATACAATTGGTGTCACACTGAGTACTCAGTAATAATAAATTTTGGCCGTGATTTCTGGCCGAATACTCCACTGTGCAACGCCTTAACTCATCAGGCTAACCTGACTCCCTTAGTAAAACACTAGGTACGGTAGGTAACACTACCGTGAATGGTCAGTAAATGTACAATACAAGGCTGAATTGTAAACAAGCAGGCAAGTCAACCTCGTAGTGCTGCGTATATATAGACCGGAAAGACAAACAATTAATGGAATATATTTGAATATAACATATTAATTTTATTGAAAACAATTTACTAAAGCTAGTGGTGTAATTTGTAATGAATCAGAATCAGTTTTATCTCAATCACTCAAATTTTAGTAATCCAAAAACAAAAGAAGGGGGGGGGGTCAACAGAAAGTATTTGCATAAACACAAAGTAAAAGAGCAATGAAAACAATATTTGGTATTTAGGCTTCAATTAATATCTTTTATTATATAACAGAGCATTATTTATGCAACACTAGTAGAAGTGGGGGTTTACTGAAGGCTGAAAAATGTAAATATCTCGGTTAATATTCAAGATAGAGAATAAATGTATATAACATCATTTATAGTGTATTTAATTTTCAATAAGATTGATTTTATACACTTTTTCGATCCGACTTATAGAAACGGGGATATTTCGAATTTTTAAAATTCTCCGCCTCTAAACCCCCCCTCCCCCTGGTCCGATTTCAGCTGTTATCGAACTTGATCTTTGTTTTTACATAAAACGACTAAATATCGTGGTAACGATTACACAAAAATTGCGACCGCTAGAGCGGTAACAGACAAATATATAGATAGATAGATAGATTGATATATATATATATATATATATATATATATATATATATATATATATATATATATATATACAGTTTTGATCGGACCTCATTTTCGTCATCTCCTAGGTAGGTTCGATGGACATTTGAAGAAAAAAATCGAAAATTCCGTCATGAGTACAACATCAATAGCTGATTTCCCTTAAGGGAAATCTGCTAATAGTATTTACTTATCTATATTAGGTAATAAGGCTCCAATAGTTTTAAGGTCGACGAACACTGCTCTTTTGCAAGGATTTACTGATTGTGCCAACAAAGTAAGAAATAATTACTAATTTTAAATTAGTTTTCAATAAAAACAGGTTACGTTATTAATTTTTCATTTTTATACGAAAACGTATTGACAATGGGTTCAAAAATCACAACAATAACTGAATTTGAGAGGGATTCAGCATGTAAACAGAGGGAAGCAGGAAGCCAAGTGTTTGGGTTAACGCCCCCTGATTTTCGAAGGGTTGTTCACCCCTTAAGTTTATGAGGGAGGATCTTTATATTTGTTGTAGCTTCTTGGGTTTTCCTAAAGGTTATCAGGTTCTTCACCTCAACTATGAACCGTTACGGATGTTGTGGTGAAAATTTAATTTTGTGAAAATCAAGAGAAATATCTATATTAAGGGGATATAAACTAGTAATATGGTTGCGCAAAATGTCTTTATCAATATTAGGTGTATTGGTATTTTTTAAGGCTAGCTGGGAGGGAGGGAGGGAAGGGGGGGTCGTTTATATTAATGAACTCCCAGCTAGCCTTATACCTATTTTCATGCTGTATGCTCATACTATTATTGGAATTTCCCTGTCTATACCAAATTTAACTGGACGGCTATGTTTCTTTTAAAAATTACCTGACAAATTAACAGCAAAGAATGTTTCCTCTTAAAGCGTAAACATTATATTTTTAAAAACAAACATTACATTTTCCAGGGAGCTGTACTCATACTTGATTGATGTGGAGTGGACTCAATAAATAACCCAAGACAAAGAATAAACCAGTCTCCATTATAATTCTTTTAGGACTAACAAAAACATCGATTAGTTTGCCATATAAGTGAAATAAGGCTAAAGTTAAAATCCATTTGCGCTTTTTTATTTGTTTTCTCTTTTGAAATGTGATAAGTGGTTAAAATGGAAGTAATATATATGCAGTTACTACGTTACTGTTTACAAATTGAATGTATTTGTTTGTAGAACTTAATGTCTAAATGATGCTTTTAGCAGATTTCCCTTAGGGGAAATCAGCTATTGAGGTTGTACTCATGACGCGATTTTCGAATTTTTTCTTCAAATGTCCATCGATCCTACCCAGGAGATGACGAAAATGAGGTCCGTTCAAAACTTATATACATATATATATATATATATATATATATATATATATATATATATATATATATATATATTTGTCTGTTACCGCTCTAGCGGTCGCAATTTTTGTTTGATCGTTACCAAACTTCATGTTTAATAGTTTTATGTAAAAAGAAAGATCAAGTTCGTTAATGGTTGAAATCGGACCAGTGGGAGGGGGAGTTTAGAGGGGAGGATTTTTGAAAATTCACAATATCTCCGTTAATATACGTTGGATCGAAAAATTGTATAGAATCAATCTTATTGCAAATTAAATTTACTATAAATATTGTTCTATACATTTATTCTATATCTTGAATATTAACCGAGATATTTGAATTTGTATTGTGTGTGTAATCGACAGGAGTGGCCTATTCGAGACCTCTGGCGGCCGTTGCCGTAACTATTCGTCCCTCGTGTATAGGTTTAGAGATGCCTCACTACTGCTGTTGTTATTAGGCAGATTTCTCTATTGTAATACTTCGCGTGGGAAATCTGCTTAGTTTACGCAGCCTCTGATTGACGGACTTTTATAAACTACCCCAGTAAGTATAAAATAAAAATCCAATAAGATTGTCACAGAAGCTAGTCAAAAAATAATCAGGGTATTTGTGTTGTTATTTACGATTATTAAAGTATGTTAAATAAATTAAAAATGGATATGTAGAGTTTTCTGAAGAATGACAAAATCAATTTATTTAAGTAGCTCAGATTAGTCAAGTGAGTTAAGGCGTAGTCTCACATGGTACACCCAGAGTGGTCGGTTCGATACCCGATGGGTATTTGGAATTTATTTAGAGTCAAACTCACTCTCTCCCTGGCTAGAAAAGGGTGGTAACCTCCACCTCTAGTAATCCCAACTAAAAGTAGTAACACAAAGCGGACTTTAATGAATAACAGCAACAACATTTTATTTAATATAATTACTGACAGTTTACCGTACTCTGACAGATGTGGTTCAGCTGTCTCAGTAAATAATGAAAGATTCATGTTCACCAACTTTTTCAAGCATACGAGTATACTGCTCAGCTGGAAGCAATACTTCTAGGGATACAACACGTTACTAATGTAATGTACAGCAGGACAAAATACATGTTTACAAATACAATGTTATTAAATATGTTATAAAATACGTCTGGATGAAATGAAAGTCCGTCACGCAGGGGCTGCGTAAACTAAGCAAATTTCCCAAGTTTTACGGTAATGAGAAATCTTTCAGTTAATTAAAATAAATTCCCAACTGAAACGGCTTCTTAATTGTAAGAATAATTTATATTTTAATAACTCAAATTTTAGTAGTCCAAGAACTAAAGAAGGAGGGGGGGGGGCAGATGAACAGCACGTATTTGCATAAATCTCACAAAGTAACGAAGGTAAGGTCAGGTTAGAAACTACAGGTAAGGTTAGAAGAAGCTTCACCTGAGCCGAGCGGTTACGAAAATGGCCGACCTAATCCGAACTATACCCGACCACATGTCTCACAGACTTCATAAAAATGCAAATATCTCGGTTAATATTCAAGATAGAGAATAAATGTATATAACAATATTTATAGTAAATTTAATTTGCAATAAGATTGGTTCTATAAACTTTTTCGATCCGATGCATAATAACGGAGATATTTTGAATTTTCGAAAATCCCCTCTCTCTCTAGTTCGATTTCAGCCATTAACGAACTTGATCTGTCTTTTTACATAAAACGGTTAAATGTCGAGTTTCGTAACGATCAAACGAAAATTGCGACCCTAGAGCGTTAACAGACAAATATATATATATTAAGGGAAATCTGCTAAAAAAGAGAATCTTTTGTTGGCCAGAACAAAATTACCACAAATAAAGCACACACAACTCGAGAATGGTCTTTGAGTAGCTAGAGTTCAAGAAGAGAAGTCACGACTCGACCTTCCTGGGATGGCCCGCAATTGTCTCTTGACTAGGAAACCATCACCAACTTGCCGAAAATGTAATAGGACTTAGACAATCAAACACACACTTACAGACTGCAGCAAGCAAACAGCCACAAACCTCATGACCAAAAGTATTATTACAAAACAAAAGCCCTCTTAAGGAACTTAAATAAAAGGTCTTTAAATATTTGAAAATAATCAACATATAAATGATCCAGTAAAGTTCTACTAGAGAATAACCATTCGCAGTAGTATTATATGTAAAATAAAACCTTTGTTCATAGCAGAGGTTAGAGCTGGCTGCTGAATGGATAGTGTCATTATATTTGCCTGAAAATGGTGACAAGTTGGAACACAAAAATCGAAAGCGGGAATAAATTATTCTTTCGAACTAATATCCAAACCATCTAGCCATCCAACATAATATTATTACATTTTCCTGTGTAAGGAAATTAATACAGACCGATTAATTGTTATACACTTAATATTACTGGGATTGTAAAAGGGGAAAAATATAAGTATATATAAATATAAGAGTATGTGAGCAGGGATTTGAAATTTAAGCTCTGCATGTGATGTTTAGTCACTTCCCGTATCAGTATCGAGTACGATATTGATCAAATCAAAATTGCGATATCTATAGCATAAAGTGAGGTCATTAAATGGTCACTGAAGCTGAATTTCGAATGTACTTAGCTATAAGTGCTGCAGGTGAGTTAACTTTACAGAATAGACTTCCCTACTTCTAGAGGGCAGTGACCACTTGGGCTTTAAAATCCCTTCAAGTCCCCCAGGTTAGTGGAATGCAAAGGATTGCGCCACGTCGAGGTCTTTCACCTCAGCATCCATAAATAGTGGTGAGGCCTCTCTGTAGGGCTAAATATTTATATGGAGGTTATTGCCAGAGGTTGTAATCCTACCTGTGGCTCTCAAGGGAATCCCCCAAGGCACTTATCCAGCCCTAAGTATTTTTCTATGTATATGACTTACTGATCCTTTACAATACACTAGACTGACTCGGCTTCCATCAATTAACTTGGAAAATTCTTTAGTACAACACCTTAAATGCTGTGGATAGTGTCACTACAAGAATGCATTGTTGCAGACAGAGAGATTTTTGAATACTTAGTACAGATTTGAGAAACCAAAAGAGGCTTAGAATCTACAGATAAATGTTGGATGTTTAATTTAATTTATCGTATTTTACCTTGAGGTAAATTACCTTTTCTTTTTAAACACGTTTTCGTAATATTACAATTCTATTGAAGTTAATTTTTTTTTTCAAGTTTCTTTTCTTACATTTTTCTTTAAAGTAGGAATTTTCTTTTTCCATCGAATCATTTCAATGCTATTTTTAAATGTTTACAAGCCCACTCTTTTGCAAATATTATTGGTTTAAAATTGCAGAGAGGACAATAAATGTCGAATTTCTAAAGACTACCACAAAAGATTATAAATTGCTGATCCTTTTCGAAGAACCTTTTCCTTTTGTCCCCATGATCTGTCTTATGCAGTTGAAAAGGGGAACAGCCCTTCCAAAGCATTCGCGTGAGCCCTAGCGGCTGAGGAAACTTAATACATCAGAGAGCACTCGCTAATCAGCCAAAACAATAAAAAGGTTTGTACACTCTTGAGAGAGAGCGCTGTCTCTCATTGAGAGGAAAGTGTTCATGGGTACCTCAGAACTGTTTAAAGCAGTCTGCAACGTCACCCATCTAATGAAAGCCAAGCATACTCACTTAGGCGTCCTGGGTGGCCAATTTGTTGAAATATGTTCTAATGAATAGCATCCACTGCACGAGTATCATCCAATATCTGATTACCAGACTCTGATCTGAAATGGAAACGATTTCTAGATGAATTCTATACAGTAGGGGAAACGGCTATATTTATCCCCCAATAAAAATTATTGTCACGAATTAACAGGAAATCTAAGTTAGTCTAAGGAGCGAAGAATACGGAAACCACTATAATTCCTTCGACTTTAAATATATCGAAGTTGGGTTTGTGGAGCCTTTCTAGAGATTCTACCCTCTTTAAAAGAAAAATGAAAACGTAAAAAGTAATCTGAGCACCTAGAGACTGAATTCGGAAACTAGAGGCAGATCATTGAATTAAGAGGTCAAGAGCTACAACCAGTTGGCAATGCCATGCGGGTCGTTTAAAAAAAATCGTTTTCTTTAAAAAAAAAAACACTGCAGAGAAATATAAAAGTCCGTCACGCAGGGGCTGCGTAAACTAAGCAGATTTCCCATGTAAAGTTATACAATAGAAAAATCTCCATACGAGTGCCGAACAGTTACGGAAAAGGCCGAACTAGCTTTCGGCAGAAACTAATAGATGCGACCATAGCTCGTCCGTCACACTCAATAAAAATGCAAATATCTCGGTTAATATTCAAGATAGTGAATAAATGTATATAACAATATTTATAGTACACATAATTTGCAATAAGATTGGTTCTATACAATTTTACGATCCGACTCATAGTAACGGAGATATTTCGAATATATATATAATTTTGAACGGACCTCATTTTCGTCATCTCCTGGGTAGGATCGATGGACATTTGAAGAAAATTTTTGAAAATCGCGTCATGAGTACGACCTCAATAGCTGATTTCAATTAACGGAAATCTACTAAAAGCACAGATAATTGAAAATGTTTTAAATCAACGCGAAAATAAACATACCATGCAGACAGAGGTTAGAATTTATATAGGCATAGGCTATCAAAATTTTAGGTTCAGTTTTATTCATACTAATACTATTATTTAACCAGTCAAAACTTAATTTCGATTACTATTAATCAGTTTTAAGGAAACAATTGAATCATCGTATATTTAAACATTTGGATTAATGAATTAAATTTTCATGTGTTTGAAATTTCCTGGATTCCATTTTTCATGAAATAAGAAACGTATTAAAATAAGACGACATTTAAGCAAGAAATGAGGTGTTGTAGTCGCTTAAGTGCTCGAAGATGAGATCACATTAGTAAGAATGACTCTTCTGAGGGGGATTTTCAGAAGACTGAAAGATCCACCCCCGAATTGGACTCCAGGAATTCGCGACCAAATTTTTAAATAATGAGTGATCAATTCGTACAACTCAGTACAAGGCAATGTACTTCGCCATACCGAAGGGACGTCGGACTCATTTCTCAGAAGACTCCCACCATTCCACTACTGACGCGACACCTCGCGCTCTGGTAGTGAATCAGTTAAGCAATTCTGAGGTCACCCATTCAAGTACTGACCTTGCTCGATGTTGCTACACTTAGACAGTCTAAAGTCAGACGCTCTACCACTGATGTAAGGGCGCCCCCATACATACAAAGGTTGTAACAGACTTAAGTGCGAAAACTTTGAGGGATGATTATAGACACAATTTCCAACAAAAAAGTTCATATATAGTCTGGTCCGATTGTCTGTAGTTTTGGAGATATCGTAGTTTAAATTGGAGCTATTTTTTCCCATATAACAAAACATAAATCTAGAAATTATTTCAATATCAGAAATCTGAGTTCACCATTCGTTAGAGTAATAAATTTCCATTAAAATGATACCCCAAGCATAAATAACCACATCCCGTTGTAAAGGAAAAATTAACGGGGTTTAATGAGAATAAGTAACGACAATTTCTTTATTTGTAAACTTTCTTCTTGTATTTCTCGACTTTCTGAAGACACCTCACCTGAAAATGCCTTTCCCAAATTTTAAATACTGCGACATATTTACATGAATGGCTTCGCAAATAGGAATGCTTGAGAGGCTAGAAGGCCCTACATATTAGTGGAAGACGTTTCCCTGATAGTCGTACATTTTCAGTAACTTTCCTCCGAGCTCGTGAAACAGAGCGTGTTAGGCCTAACTCTGTAGGTATTGGAAATTTAAGAGGTATTCGTCTGATAAGAGCAGATGATGCCCTGCAGGTCTTCGAAGATAGTCCTACATTAAGCGGGATATTCGGAAATAATAGTGTAAATTGTGTATAAAGTAAGAACACTGACTGACTACTTGTGAATTCGAGATAAGAATCTAAGAGGATGATGCGAAAATGTGTTTTAATGCCTACTAGTCTCTAAAGTGGAATTATTAACCGATCAAATAACAATCTGTCTGCATGGAGTGGTTTAGTTTAATTAATTTTAATAAACTGGATTGTTTTTTTTTTTAAATTTTACTTATAAACGTATTGTCACAGATATCACAGGCCAAATTGGTAGAAAACAAAATATTCTATTAAAAATTTCAGTTTCAGTAGTGCTGAAATAAAATCCATTTTTGCAATTTAGAATATTTTTGCGAAGAATATTATTGGGATTTGAAAACGAAAAGGAGATTTTTGAAGCTTACTAAATGTAGAAGTGTTTCTGAAGTTGGAGTGTTAAAATCTTTATCTTCAGATAGTGGAGCAATAGAAGAAGAAAGTTACAGCGACAGAGAAAGAAAATGTCTTTACCCATTTTTTGAAAGCTGTGTAGCTCAAACTACTTGGTGGATTTTCGACATTGAGTTACCGTTTTGCATTGAAAAATTGGTCGACGAATTCGCGGTACCTCCCACTGCCAAGGGCGAGATAAGCCCTTCCGAAATGTTTTATTCCGAACCTCCCCTGAGACTCATTAAATTCAGTATTTCTCTGCCCGTTTCCGACCCGGTCATAAACTCTTGGATTCATCCCTGTTCGTTCGGCACCTTCCTTTTCGAATTAGCAGAGTGAGAATTTTTCATCCCGGTCGAAAGTCGAGGCGTGAGTTAGTTCTCATCAAACCATGTTAGTTCTTCCTTTACAATGGGATATGGTTATGCTTGGGGCAACATTTTAAGGAAAATATATGGCTCTTTTGGAATGGTAAACTCAAATTGTCGATATTGAAATAATATCTGGTATTATGGCTTGTTATATGGTAAAAAATAACTCCAATTTGAAATATCAAAAAACTATAATATCTCCAAAGCAACAGAGAATCTGCCCAGACCATAAATGAACTTTTTAGTTGGAAATTGTGTATAGAAGAATCTCTCACTAAAGCCTAGTACTAAAGTCAATTACACTCTGTATATATATATATATATATACAGGGTGCCCCCAAACCAAACGGCCAAACTTTAGGGATCGATAGAGGATCGAAAAACTAAAACAAAAAGTCCTCTGGCATATGCCTCGTTTTCGCTTCGTTTTCGAGAAAATCACAAAAAAATAAAAATAGTTGTGCAAAAACTAGTTAAGGCCAATGGAAGAGTGGATTTTATTCCTTGAATGAATTTTAGCAATAAATGTTATTCCAATACAATTATTGTATTCTAATCTTATACTAACAGAAAGGTAATTGAAAAAAAAATTATTTTTTATTAAGAAAAAATAATAAATACTTTTTTATTCAAATATTCATAGTATAAAAAAAATTACCTATTTAAAGTAGATAACATTATGAACAATAACTGAAGATTAAAACATAAAAAAAGATTAAAAATTTAGAAAATTAATAAAATAATTAAATATTCTTACTTGGAAAACATAAATGTTTCAGTTTTTATATGGGTCTACCTTAGTGAGAAAAAAAAAACCTGAAACCAGTCTCGTACGGCCCTTCCGTAATGTGCAGGACAACCATCGAGTTGAAACCAGCTCTCAAGCCGTGTTTCCAAAGGGATATCTTCCAAAAGTGCCCGTAAGTCATTCTCCAGGAATAGATGATAACTTTCAGCGTGAAGTCAAGCAGGTAAAAATACGGGACCTATTATGCGATTATAACAAAGACCGACCCACACGTTTGGAGAAAACTCATGCTGGTAGTGAAATTCTCTAACATCGCGGGGATTTTCATGTGCCCAAAGGTGGTAGTTTCTTTGATTGAATATGCCCGCACGTGTAAAAGTCGCTTCGTCCGTCCAGATTACTTTCGAACTTAAGTTTACATCGTTTTGCAATTGTTCTTTGTACCAATTACAAAAATTTAATCGGCGGGGATAATCAGCGGGTATTAAATTTTGTACCTTTTGTACATGGTAAGCATGCCTGCGGTCAGCCCTTAATGTGCGCCAAATGGTTGTCTTTGGTATCCTTAGAACTGAAGCAGCTCTCCGAACGCTTGTGCCAGGGTTGCATCGGAGCCTGCATACGGTTTCCACGACGATTACATGAGAAGGACCCAGTCTCTCGAAGCCTTCTGAAAGTGCTGGTAAAAACACCTCTGTGTGGGGTTTCTCGATCAGGAAACCGTCTGCGATATTCCCGAACTGCCTGACGTGCATTGCCATCGCAGAATCCGTAGACGTAGACTATGTCCGCGTATTCAGCGTTGGTAAATCTAGCCATATTTGTTGACTTCACTGAACAGTACAAGCAACACCACTAATGTGAGAATGCGAGGCTGGATTCCCCCCAAAAAGGATTAAAATGATAGTAAACATTTTAATCCTTTCTTTTTCAACCTAGACGTTTTATTGATAAGGAAAGCGTGAGAATATTCATGTTTTCTAAATTTATTCCTCGTAAATTAAAAAATTAAGCTTACTCAAAAAGCCAATAGTTTTTTGTAATTTAAATACATTATTAAAAAAAAATACACTTTTTGCACAACTATTTTCAGTTTTTTGTGATTTTCTCGAAAACGGTGCGAAAACGAGGCATATGCCAGAGGACTTTTTTTCTTAGTTTTTCGATCCTCTATCGATCCCTGAAGTTTGGCCGTTTGGTTTGGGGACACCAAATATGTATATATATATATATATTTAAAGGACCTATTTTTCGACTAACTTTTATCTAGGTAAGGTCGTTGGACATTTTAAGGAAAGTTTCAAATCTCTCATTATAAGTAAAACTTCAATAGCTCATTTCTTTTAAGAGAGATCTGTTAGTCTGCTGGGGTTTGATCCATGCCAAGGAAAAATTAGTTCGCTACCAGATCACACTACAGTCTGTGTCGACTTGTGGATTAGCGGAAGCCTAGTGAGTATATACGTCTAACAGCCGCTCGAGGTGACTTATAAGGTTAACACTATTTGATTCCATCTACAGGCTAGCTGACAGCAGGTGACTGACCACAGACCCTCAGATTACAATGAGGCCCGTCAGTCTACCAGAGACAACTCACTCCAGGTCCTCGAAAGTTAACGGGAGCCATGATTCAAGTTGATCACTCTCAACATAAAACACAATCACGAATGTCGGTCGGGGGTGATAAATGTAATGTTATCAAATGATTTCATTGGGTAAAGAACCCCAAGAGACCCAAACTACTTATGGAATACCTTTAAGCAGTGACTTGATTCTCGTTTCTCTAGAATAGTGCTAAAATCATTCAGCAGAACCATGATAAAAGAAGTAACAGTTGCAGATTTGTGATCCCACGATTGAAGGCAATCTTTTATGGAACCATTATTAACCCTTCTATGGCAAAGGGGGTGTTTATGTCTGGGAGGATTGAGAGAGCGAGTGTGTGTGTATGTGTGCGCGCGCGCGTGAGTGTAGGAGGGGAGGGATGGTTTCTACAAAGTGTTAACAATGTCGTTGGGGAGGGGTGCACTCCGTGTTCATTGTGATGACAATTCGACGGCGGCCCCCAGCTGCTCGATAAATAAATAATTGTGGCTTGGATCCGGCCACTCAGCTATTGTCATCGGCTAATAGAGAGACCAGTCCATTATCCGATTTGTGGTGTTGCCTGCATATGTCTCAGTCCACTTGACGCACGCGCGCGACCGATTGTACTGCTCCGTTCGGCTGAAGCATAGATAACGCGGGAGTCAAGAGGGTCTAGGTTCCTTTGTTCTTCCAGCGGGCTGATGACAGCTCAAGACAAAACACTAGCACATCCATCATGTCCAACCGACAACTTGAATAAATAACTATCGAACTGCGACCACAGCTGTGTAAAACAAGATTAGATAATGCTAGGACATTTTGTTCACACGCTTTTATTTCAAATCGACTAATCACAATCCGTGTATTAAAAAGATACAATTGCTTTGAGAATAACGTAATTTTGTATTAACGCCCCCTTTATGTAACTATGACAATCTAAGGATATTTTTTAATGAGTTTGTCACTAAATAAACCTATTCCTCAAGTGAGTATCACACTCAGAAGTTTAGGTTTACCAAGTGAGATTAAAACTATACCCTAACTCACATGGCTAGCACGAGCCTCCATTAATCTATAATTAAAAATTAAACAGAAAAACCACATGAGTTAAGGCAAACAAATATACCACTTATTTCTTCCATGGAAAATTTCTGATTTAAGTGCACAAAATGTGTAATCAAGACATCTTTCTATACCCGTACAAGGCCGATTGGTGAAGGTCAAACAGCAAATGAAAATGAGGTCAACCTCAATGTTGCATGAGAAATGCCTTTAACGGGTAAAGGACTTTTAGTGCCCTAGAGTCAGTTCCCTGTAAAAATCTGTTGGGACTAATAGACACTAGGAATCAAACAAGAAGGCGTGGTTTATTTAAAAAAAAAAAAAAAAAGATTACTGTAGATGAAACGAAATGTATTTATGGTAACATAACATAAAATAATATGTCAAATATTTTTGTTTCATAAAAACATTTACTAATATTATGTCAATAAATTTCTTTACATATTCCTAAATATCAGTTATACTTACATATACAATACACTTGTTGTAAAACTAGCGCAAATTTTACAAAATCTCAATATAATAAGATTCATAATATGGTTATCATTTGCAACAAATTATTTTGTAAATGATAACGAATACGAGACTAATTTTTATTTAGTTGGAAAGTGTAAATATTTACATCTTGTTAAAATAATTTATAAACTTAAGTAAAAGAAAGAAATATTGGGTTGATGCAAAATTAATGCAGGTTTCCTCTATTGCGATATCTTAATTCCAATTGTGTAAACAAAGCAAACCCTAACATTGATCATTATTATACCTAAACAAACCTTATCTAATACCCTCTCTTTCACCATGAATTTGATCAGTAAAATCGTTTTGTTCAGTGTGTTCAAAGGTCTTAAATCGAAAATGTCGAAGAGCGATTTTCGTCAAATTTATTTTTACGAATTTAAATTAGGGCGCAGCGCTGCGCAAACGGCTCGTAATATTAACGAAGTGTGGGGTCCGGGGGCTATTAACGAGTGCACGGTGCAGCGTTGGATCCAGAAGTTTCGCAGTGGAGATTTCGACCTCGAAGACAAGGAAGGTCGGGGCCGTCATTTTGCTCTTGACCACGACCAGCTGAGGTCAATAGTGGAAGAAGACCCAACCAAAACCACCCGAGAAATAGCGGTAGAACTCGGCGTGAACCAATCCACAGTTGTACGCCACTTGGAAGCAATTGGTAAGGTAAAAAAGTTCTCCAAGTGGGTGCCACACCAAATAAAGGACCACCAAAAAAATCGCCGCTTTGAAATCTGTTCCATGCTTGTGACACGCAACAAACAAACAACAAACAACCAAAACCTTTCCCGAAGCCCAACCTGCGCCCAAAAAAAGTTATGGTCACAGTTTGGTGGTATACTGCTGGTGTTATCCACTACAGCTTTCTCAATCGAGGTGAGACTATAACTGCTGACAAGTACTGTCAGGAATTGACAACATGAATCAAAAATTACAATGTCTGCCCAGCATTGATGAATCGGAAGGGACCTATCCTTCTCCATGATAACGCCAGGCCACACGTCGCACAACCAACGCTACGACGACTGCACGAGTTGGGCTACGAAGTTCTCCCACACCCACCTTATTCACCTGACCTCTCTCCTACAGACTTCCCCTTTTTCAGGCATCTGGATAACTTTTTGAGGGAGAAAAATTTTCAAAACCACGATGAAATTGAAAATTCGTTTCGTGACATCATTGAGTCCATGGATTCAGATTTTAGCAGATTTCCCTTAAGGGAAATCAGCTATTGAGGTTGTACTCATGGCGGGATTTTCGAAATATTTCTTCAAAAGTCCATCGATCCTACCTAGTAGATGACTAAAATGAGGTCCGTTCAAAACTGTATATATTAAATAACGAGACTGACGCTGTAAAACATTTTATTTTTATTTCATACATTTTTACTTATTATCACCTTCAATATACACTCCTCCTTTATCCCTACAACGCTCCATGCGAACCTTCCATTGTACGAAACAGTGCTGGAAGTCTTTTTCTGTCAGCTCCTTCAGGACGCGTGCCGCTTTCTCTTTCACAGCTTCAACAGACTCAAATCTTCTTCCTTTTAATGCAGATAACGCTGAAATCGGACCAGTGGGAGGGGGTGGGGTTTAGAGGGGAGGATTGTCGAAAATTCGAAATATCTTAGTTACTATTCGTCGGATCGAAAAATATTACATAATCAATCTTATTTCAAATTAAATTTACTATAAATATTGTTCTATACATTTATTCTCTATCTTGAATATTAACTGAGATATTTGCATTTGAATTCTGCAAGTGCTCGGCAGCAGTGGCTATGTTCGGACTTTCCGCCGTGAGCTCTGGCGGCCGTTTTCGTAACTATTTGTCCCTCATGAATAGGTTAGGAAGTTCTCCCACACCCACCTTATTCACCTGACATCTCTCCTACAGACTTCCACTTTTTCAGGCATCTGGATAACCTTTTGAGGGAGAAAAATTTTCAAAACACGATGAAATTGAAAATTCGTTTCGTGACATCATTGAGTCCATGGATTCAGATTTTAGCAGATTTCCCTTAAGGGAAATCAGCAATTGAGGTTGTACTCATGATGGAATTTTCGACATTATCCTTCAAATGTCCATCGATCCTACCTAGTAGATGACGAAAATGAGGTCCGTTCAAAACTGTATATATATCTATATATATTTGTCTGTTACCGCTCTAGCGGTCGCAATTTTTGTTTGATCGTTACGAAACTCGAAATTTAGTCGTTTTATGTAAAAAGAAAGATCAAGTTCGTTAACGGCTGAAATCGGACCAGTGGGAGGGGGAGGGGTTAAGAGGGGAGGATTTTCGAAAATTCGAAATATCTCCGTTACTATACGTCGGATCGAAAAATTGTATAGAATTAATCTTATTGCAAATTACATTTACTATAAATATTGTTCTATACATATTTTCCGTATAATGAGTATTAACCCAGATATTTGTATTTTAGCACATTTCACTTAAGGGAAATCAGCTATTGAGGTCGTACTCATGATGCGAGTTTCGAAAAATTTCTTCAAATGTCCATCGATCCTACCCAGGAGATGACGAAAATGAGGTCCGTTCAAAATTATATATATATAAAATTGTAACCTCTGTCTGTACATTGATTTTTTTCGCAAAATTTCTCG
Source organism: Riptortus pedestris (assembly GCA_019009955.1). Lineage (NCBI taxonomy): Eukaryota > Metazoa > Arthropoda > Insecta > Hemiptera > Alydidae > Riptortus > Riptortus pedestris. Next base: position 100,455,462 of record CM032228.1, on the reverse strand, counting down.
GTAACTTTTCGTTTCACATGTCATAGACACCATAACTGCATTTTGTTTCTTTCGTGTCTGTTTGTTTGTTTGTTTGTTACCTTTTCACGCATAAACGGCTGAACCGAATTTTATGAAACTTGGTATGTATATTACTACTAGCCCAACTTAGACTTTAGGCTATATTAATATTCTCTAAGACGAACAGGAGTAGGGGTTATAAGGGAGGCCTGAAATTAAAAATAGCGATATTTCGTTTCCTATTGCTTTTTCAGCAAATATGCACATAACAAAAGTTGTTTATTTTGTAATTTAGAGTAACTTTTAATATATTCACTTTTGCCGTATACGGAAGCATAAATGAGTTGTACGCTATAAACTAAAGCGGGAGTCCACAATTTTATTTGTGCACTAAAGACTCAACCGAACTAAATAAAACACTCAGTATGTGTATTAGCACTAACGCCTTCCTTATAATAAGCCATACTAACATTTCTAGGGACGGGCAGGAGTGGAGGTTATAAGGAAGGCCTGAAATTAATAATAGTGATACTCGTATTTCGTTTCCTATTGCATTTTCGGCAAATATGCACATAACAAAAGTTGTTTATTTTGTTATTTAGAGAAACTTTTTTTTATATACACTATCATCGTATACCGAAGTATAAAGGCGTTATACGCTAAAAATTATAGCGGGAGACAACAATTTTATTTGGCACTAAAGACTCAACCGAACTAAATAAAACACTCAGTATGTGTATTAGCACTAACGCCTTCCTTATAATAAGCCATACTAACATTTCTAGGGACGGGCAAGAGTGGGGGTTATAAGGGTGGCCTAAAATTAATAATAATGATTTCCTATTGGGGTTTCGGCAAATATGCACATAACAAAAGTTGTTTATTTTGTTATTTAGAGAAATTTGCTCAACACTTCTTTTCAATATGAACTACCAGGTACCTCACCTGAAAAAATGAATTCAAATGTATGCATAATGCACAGGAGACGGGAAATATGACAATATGCAGGACAGTGAAGTCTTACATAAAAAAATAATTTTATTATTAACAAATGCCAACAACGGGTATTAACCCTAAACACTGGAACGGGTAAATGTCAAAATATTGTGCAAAGTAAAGCCTTGCCAAAAATATACCATCACCATTCAGCCTCAAATGAATTCCTATATAAAATTGTAACCTCTGTCTGTACATTGATTTTTTTCGCGAAATTTCACGATAACTTTTCGTTTCATATGTCATAGACACCATAACTGCATTTTGTTTCTTTGGTGTCTGTTTGTTTGTTTGTTTGTTTATTTGTTACCTTTTCACGCAAAAACGGCTGAACCGAATTTTATGAAACTTGGTATGTATATTACTACTAGCCCAACTTAGACTTTAGGCTATATTAATATTCTCTAAGACGAACAGGAGTAGGGGTTATAAGGGAGGCCTGAAATTAAAAATAGCGATATTTCGTTTCCTATTGCTTTTTCAGCAAATATGCACATAACAAAAGTTGTTTATTTTGTAATTTAGAGTAACTTTTAATATATTCACTTTTGCCGTATACGGAAGCATAAATGAGTTGTACGCTATAAACTAAAGCGGGAGTCCACAATTTTATTTGTGCACTAAAGACTCAACCGAACTAAATAAAACACTCAGTATGTGTATTAGCACTAACGCCTTCCTTATAATAAGCCATACTAACATTTCTAGGGACGGGCAGGAGTGGAGGTTATAAGGAAGGCCTGAAATTAATAATAGTGATACTCGTATTTCGTTTCCTATTGCATTTTCGGCAAATATGCACATAACAAAAGTTGTTTATTTTGTTATTTAGAGAAACTTTTTTTTATATACACTATCATCGTATACCGAAGTATAAAGGCGTTATACGCTAAAAATTATAGCGGGAGACAACAATTTTATTTGGCACTAAAGACTCAACCGAACTAAATAAAACACTCAGTATGTGTATTAGCACTAACGCCTTCCTTATAATAAGCCATACTAACATTTCTAGGGACGGGCAAGAGTGGGGGTTATAAGGGTGGCCTAAAATTAATAATAATGATTTCCTATTGGGGTTTCGGCAAATATGCACATAACAAAAGTTGTTTATTTTGTTATTTAGAGAAATTTGCTCAACACTTCTTTTCAATATGAACTACCAGGTACCTCACCTGAAAAAATGAATTCAAATGTATGCATAATGCACAGGAGACGGGAAATATGACAATATGCAGGACAGTGAAGTCTTACATAAAAAAATAATTTTATTATTAACAAATGCCAACAACGGGTATTAACCCTAAACACTGGAACGGGTAAATGTCAAAATATTGTGCAAAGTAAAGCCTTGCCAAAAATATACCATCACCATTCAGCCTCAAATGAATTCCTATATAAAATTGTAACCTCTGTCTGTACATTGATTTTTTTCGCGAAATTTCACGATAACTTTTCGTTTCATATGTCATAGACACCATAACTGCATTTTGTTTCTTTGGTGTCTGTTTGTTTGTTTGTTTGTTTATTTGTTACCTTTTCACGCAAAAACGGCTGAACCGAATTTTATGAAACTTGGTATGTATATTACTACTAACCCAACTTAGACTTTAGGCTATACTAATATCCTCTGAGACGAACAGGAGTGGGGGTTATAAGGGAAGCCTGAAATTAAAAATAGCGATATTTCGTTTCCTATTCATTTTTCGACAAATATGAACATAACAAAAGTTGTTTATTTTGTTATTTAAAGTAACTTTTGTTATATACATTTTTTTTGTATACCGAATTATAAACGAGATATACGCTAAAACCTATAGCGGAAGTGAACAATTTTATTTGGGGCAAAAGACCCAACCGAAATAAATAAAACTCGGTATATGTATTAGCACTAACGCTCTCATTATAACAAGCCATACCAACATTTTTAGGGATGGGCAGGAGTGGGGGTTGTAAGGGAGGCCTGAATTTAAAAATAGCTTTATTTCGTTTTCTATTTTTTTTTCGGCAAATATGAACATGATAAAAGTTGTTTATTTTGTTATTTAGAGTAACTTTTGTGATATTCATTTTTGTCTTTTAACAAAGTATAAACGAGATATACACTATAAACTAAACCGGGAGTCAACTATTTCATTTGGCGCTAACGATTAAACCGAACTTAAAAAAACTCGCTATGTCAATTAGCATTAATTCTTCCATGATTATAAGCTATATTAAAATTTTTAGATTAGAACGGGAGTGGGGGTTATAAGGGAGGCCTGAAATAAAAATTCGCGATATTTCATTGTCTATTTCTTTTTCGACAAAGGTGCACATAACAAAATTTGTTTACTTTGTTATTTAGAGTAACTTTTGTTTTATACATTCTTTTGGAAACAGTGTATGAAGCAAGTAATTTGGGTAGAAATATTGATATGCTCAACAATTCTTTCCATCATGAACTCCCAGGTACCTCACCTGGAAAGATTAATTGAAATCTATGTTAATATTTTGTCCTTAATAATTCAAATCTATGCACAGGAGACGGGAAATATGATAATATGGAGGACAGTGAAGTCTTACATAAAAAATTAATTTTATTATTAACAAATGCCAACAACGGGTATTACCCTAAACACTGGGACGGGTAAATGTCAAAATATTGTGCAAAGCAAAGCCTTGCCAAAAAAATACCATCACCATTCAGACTCAAATCAATTCCCGGGCGAAGCCGGGTATCTGAGCTAGTTATATATATATATATATATATATATATATATATATATATATATATATATATATATATATATAGGCTTCTTATAATGAAAGCGTTAGTGCTAATACACATACCGAGTTTTATTTATTTCGGTTGGGTCTTTTGTCCCAAATAATATTGTTGACTCCCGCTATAGTCATAATAACTCCCGCTATAGTCATAAGCGTATAACTCATTTAAACTTCGGAATACGATGAAAGTGTTTATGACAAAAGTTACTCTAAATAACAAAATAAACAACTTTTGTTATGTGCATATTTGCGAAAAAACCAATAGAAAACGAAATATCGCGACTTTTAATTTCAGGCCTCCCTTATAACCCCCACTCCTGTTCGTCTCAGAGAAAATTAATATAGCCTATCTCTCAAGTTGGACCAGACTGCTCACGGTGTGCCAATTTAATTTAAAATCGGTTAAGTAGTTTAGGAGTCCATCGCGGACAAACATAGTGACAGGAGATTTATATATATTAAGATATATATATATATATATATATATATATATATATATATATATATATATATAGTTGTCTGTTAACGCTCTAGCGGTCGCAATTTTTGTTTGATCGTTACCAAACTCGGAATTTAATCGTTTTATGTAAAAAGGAAGATCAAGTTCGTTAATGGCTGAAATCTGACCAGTGAGAGGGGGGGGGTTTAGAGGGGGAAGTTTTGAAAATTCAAAATATCTCCGTTATTATGCGTCGGATCGAAACGTTGTATAGAATAAATCTTATTGCAAATTAAATTTACTATAAATATTGTTCTATACATTTTTTCTCTATCTTGAATATTAACCAAGATATTTGCATTTGTATTCTGCGTGTGGTCGCCAGTAGGCTATGTTCGGACTTTCCGCCGAGAGCTCTGGCGGCCGTTTCCATAACTATTCGTCCCTCGTGAATAGGTTTAGAGGTTAGGCTAACTGTTTTTTGAAGCTAGAAACTAATGGGTTATTACGCCCTAAATAATGTTTTAGGTTTAGAGGTTTCTTACTACTACAGTTGTTATTAGGCAGATTTCTCTATTGTAAAACTTCACGTGGGAAATCTGCTTAGTTTACGCAGCCCCTGCGTAACGGTCTTTTGTGTAATGAGTTCCGCTTTCTGTAAACCCCTACTCCTACTAGGGACATATTAATAATAAGCTGATATATCATGAACCACCTCATTATTAGGTTAAATACAAAATATTGTTTTCAACAAAGCTTAATTTTCGAGGTACAAACAAATACGTTCTGTTGAACCCCCCCCCCCCTTTTAGCAGATTTCCCTTGAGGGAAATCAGCTATTGAGGTTGTACTCATGACGGAATTTTCGATATTTTTCTTCAAATGTCCATCGATCCTACTTAGTAGATGACGAAAATGAGGTCCGTTCAAAACTGTATATATATATTTATATATTTGTCTGTTACCGCTCTAGCGGTCGCAATTTTTGTTTGATCGTTACGAAACTCGATATTTAGTCGTTTAATGTAAAAAGAAAGATCGTTAACGGCTGAAATCGGACCAGTGGGAGGGGGGGAGGTTTAGAGGGGAGGATTTTCGAAAATTCGAAATATCTCCGTTACTATACGTCGGATCGAAAAATTGTATAGAATCAAACTTATTGCAAATTACATTTACTATAAATATTGTTCTATACATATTTTCCGTATAATGAGTATTAACCGAAATATTTGTATTTTTTGTAATGAGTTCCGCTTTCTGTAAACCCCTACTCCTACTAGGGACATATTAATAATAAGCTGATATCTCATGAACCACCTCATTATTAGGTTAAATACAAAATATTGTTTTCAACAAAGCTTTATTTTACGAGGTACAAACAAATACGTTCTGTTGACTCCCCCCCCCCTTTTTTTCTTGGACTACAAAAATCTGAGTGATTGAGATAGAAGTTATTTTGATTCATTTAAAATTATTCCACTAACTATAGTAAATAGTTTCCAATAAAATTAAAATTTTATATTCAGATATATTTCTTTAATTGTTTGTTTTTCCGGTCTATCTATTGATACTGCGCTACAAGGTTGGCTAACCTGTTTGTTTACAATCCAGCCGTATTACGTTGTAGGGACTATTAACTTATATTGTAAATTCACTGAAAGATTTCTCATTGTCGTTTGTAATTATTCACTAATATTCACGGAAGTGTTACCTGTATGTATATTTATCTATTGTAAACCTTCGCTGGCTAACCTGCTTGTTCCTTAATCATGTGAAAATCTCCTAACCGCCTGAATCGTATTTTGTTCACAGCAGTATTAAGTCTTACAAATAATAGATATTCTGTGGTACTATTTAGTGTTGGTGTAATAAGTTTTCAGAGCGCTGCTATCATTAAAGGTAAGTCCATCTTTTGTGTTCTTGTTGTTTTTTTGAGATTGAATTGTTTTTAATTTAATCTCGGAGCCTAACGGACGAGAGTTACTTTCCCGCCAAAAGCTAGTTCGGCCGTTTCCTTGACTGGCTCGGCTCTCGTGAAATTTCTCTATTGTAAAACTTCACGTGGGAAATCTGCTTAGTTTACGCAGCCCCTGCGTGATGGACTTTTATTTTTTCTGGTGGAATAAGAAAACTTGTTGAACGTTGGCAAAAGTGCATTGATTCAGATGGAAATTATTTTGATTAAATATATATAGTTAAAGTAAAGATATGACCTATTTTCAATGAATATTAAAAACCTGCATTAATTTTGCATCAACCCAATACATTTCGCAGAATTCGGCATTTTGTTTTTAGCAGCTCACAACCAAAGATGAAACTAAAAAAACTTGGGTATTCACAATTTTCTGTTGTTCACAGCTGGTTGGATCAGTTGCCATGACAATGTTCATTATGCTACCATGGCAACGAATGCTACCTGTACAGCACTTTTAACATTTATCAGAAGCAAAAGAAGTAATCCATGTATCGCCGACGTTTCTAGTAATAAAAATGAACCTAGATGGAAAAGACTTTAATGAAGTAAGCCCTTTTGCTATATCGAAATGGATTAACCAATTTTCCGAAGACATCACTCATTCAAACAACGTCGATTTGGAACTCTTTTACTCTCATGTCTCAGAACACATATATCTGAAAAAATAATTCAATGGAAAATGTTTTATGGCATGCTAATTAGATATCGGCCCTCACGAAGCAAAGAATTCATCAAGAAGTGTAATTTATTGTCGTGAAATTTAGAAATGAAACAACCAAGAAATCTTTAATGAAGTAAAAGAGCAAGAAATAATAGCTGTACGAAGAATTACCTCAAGGTGTAACCCGCAGTCTCCTTTTTTTGCCAGTAAATTTAACTAGTTCGCGCCGGCCAGTGGGCTACGCCCCATCAACCTCCTTTTGCCAGGAACGCCATCGGAAAATCCACCATAAATAATTTAGAACAGTGGAGGGAGGAAAGCGGTCTACGGTTTTCCACTACTAAAACAAAAACTCTAGTTTTCACTGAAAACGTTTGAAACCCCCACCTTTATATCACTATCAAAATAATATACCTGTAACAAAGAAGAAGTAACCTTCGATAAAAAGATGACCTGGGTAACTCATATTAAAATGCTATCCCAAAAATGCAAAAAAATCGCTTAATACACTGCGAGTTATTGGAAACACAAAATGGGGAGCAGATCGAAAAACTATGGTGATGGTATATCGCTCGTATGCGATGTTTTTAGACTATGGAAGTATAGTTTACTCGGGTGCCAAGGACAGGACTTTTCCTATATACAGATGGCTCGAAATATGCAGAAAAATGAGGCACAGCCTACCTGGAACGAAGTACTAACGAGTAGATTACCGGGCATATCAAGTAACTTCACTGCAGAAATACAAGGCTTACTAGGACTGAACACCTTACTAAGGTACAACAAGACAACATTCATGTTTTTACTGACTCCCTACAGTTCTAAACAATCAATATTCTCAAGTCACTCACTCAAGAGAATGCTTCAGAAACTTCTAACACAAATGAATAAAATAATAACTATGCATTGAATACCATAACATTCAGACATCACGAAGAATATTTGGCTAACATGTAAAATGCGCTCCTCAACTTGGTATATTACACACTGCTCACATTACAGGTCACGAAAGACACAGACTATTCGTGAATGGCTCTCAAGTATTCAGACACACAAGAAGAGAAAAGTAGTTCTTGCTCGTATAAGGCATGACCATGCAAGGATATCACACCAACACCTCATGACTAGGAGACTGAACCACCTTTATGTACACTGTGTAATAAACAACTATCAAACACAGATGCCTATTTCCAACGGTGTCATTTCTGTGGGATACCGCACCCAGCAACTGTAATGAGTTACCACCGACGAAGTTTAAAACAACGTATAACTATTAAACACTTACTTAGAGCCTGCAGACTATTAACCGTTCAGAACTATTACACGACAAACACCAATAAATTGCGTCAATCATAAAACACCTCCAAAGACAACTTTAAAATCAAATTTAACACTAAAAGATTAAACTTTAGACTTAAAGAATTGGATTTCTGCTCCTAATAATATCCACTGGAGAAAAAGTAACAGTGCTTTTAGATATTTTAGCAGATTTCTGTTAAGGGAAATCAGCTATTGAGGTCGCACTCGACGTGATTTTCGAAAATTTCTTCAAATGCCCATCGATCCAATCCAGGAGATGACGAAAATGAGGTTCGCTCAATATATATATATATATATATATATATATACACTGGATCGAAAAAATTATTAGAGCCAATCAATTAACATGTACTATAAACATTGTTATAAGCATTTATGCTCTATCTTGAATATTAACCGAGATACTTTTTCCATTTTTCAGTTTTTAGCCTCCAGCAAATCCTCACTTCAACTCATGTTACATAAACAATACTCAGTTATATAATAAACCACATTATTGGAAGCATAAATACCAAATATTGTTTTCAAGAGACCTTTAATACGAGATACATGTAAATAACATCTGGTGACCCCCCCCCCTCTTAAATTCTTGGACTACTAAAATTTGATTGAGTGAGAGACATATTATTCTGGTTCATTATAAATTGCAGTACAAGTTGTAGTAAATAGTTTTCAATAAAATTAATATATTATATTCTGATATATTTCAGTTATTGTCTTTTTTCCCCAAGTGAAAGCTTGCCAGAACTAATTGTTTACATTTTAGACACTTCCCTTTGGGAGGGGAAAGATTTCTAATTACAGCTTGTATTTATTCACTTAATATTCACGGTTGTGTTGTGGTACCAGTATGTAGATTTATTTATCTGTTGTTAAACTTCACGAGGGAATTCTGCTTAGTTTATGCAGCCCTGCATGGGCTTTTTTAAAATAAGGTGGCTTCACCTAAACTATTTTACTTTTACAATGAGAAAAAGTGTGAATCGCTCAAATTACGATACGCCTAAATAAATATAATTATTATTATATTTATTATAAATATTTGTTACCACTATAGCAGTCGCAATACTTGTTACCAAACTGGATAAATTATAATAGTTTTATGTAAAAAGAAAGATCAAGTTCGATAACAGCTAGATCATACCATTGCAAGGGGGGGGGGGATCAGAGGGGGAGAATTTTGAAATATCTCCGTTATTATACGTCGGATCGAAAAAGTGTATATAAGTATTATTGCAAATTTAATGTTCTATAAATATTTATTTTATAGAAAATTAAATATCAACCGAGTATCATAAATATTAACCAAGATATATGGATTTTCTAGTTTTGGGCTTTCAGTAAACCCCCACTCCTCAAAAATCATAAGTGTTATGACAGCATATGGGAAACCTACTTAGTTCATGCAGCCCTTGCTTAATAGATTTAATAAATTCAGGCAGCGCATTAAAGACTTTTACTCCTGAAAATGATGATGCTAGGTGTTGGACGACTGAAGCTTATTCCTGTAACTTGTTTTTTGATTATGTGTGTTATACTATTTTTGTAAAGCTGCTCATATTTTATTTCAGTACTGTTTCATATGAAGTACATATGTTTTAAAGGAAAAGTCATTATTTTTGACTCCTTAAAGAGTGGCCGACATGAGTCTCGTCTTTCTGTTGTATTTAAACCTTATTACTCTCTTATGCAATTTACATATTAAAATATGATTTTTTGAGTTGCTTAAAGGCTTAACACCATAAGATAACCAACTATGGAAATAACCATAGTATATTAGTACTAGAGTTTCCATTGGACGATATTTCTTATCACATTTTAATAAGAAGCATAGCGAACTTTAGCTTCCTCCTTAATTCTTCAATATGACCAAACCAGTCTAGGCTTTTGTCCACAGTCAATCCGAAAAACTTTATCAAGGGGACTGGTAAAATGTCCTGAATATTATTAATGAATATTCAGGGCATTTTACCAGTCATTTCAGAAGAATGTGAGCAATATTTACTGATCTCTAGAATATTTATTCGTTTTCGACAAGTTTAAGATTATAAGCCATTAACTAATCAGATCATCCTTTACTATCTGCAGAACCATCCTGTTTCAGTTTTCTGAGTTGGTGTCTTTTATATTTATGCTGTCATCATCAACATAAAGAATAGATTTTGTAGATTTAAGGTTACCTAGGAGGTCGTTTACATATTTTAAAAATAGCAATTGAACCTTGAACGCCAGAATTAATTGTTTACCATTAATGGATATATAAATCTTATATCCACTGATATTTTGTATTTATGATTAGGTAAAGAAGAGCGAAATTGTTAATGGACAATGTCCTTTATTCCATAATTCATTAGTATTCCATGATCTACTAAATCAAAAGTCGTTGATAAATCGGTAAATATTTCAATTATGCCCAGATTCCTTGCCAAGGAATGCATTATATCCTCCAGAAAATCACATGTTGCCGAATAGGCCAGTTTTCGAGGAAACTGTATTGCTCATGTACGAGGGCACCTTATTGTCTGAAATCTTTCTTTAGACAATCGACCTAGAGTGGATTCCCGCCCTGGGCAGTAGAAATTTATTTAATGAAGGACTCATTAAATAAACTCCTTGGACACACCCTGGCTAGAAAAGGATGGTAACCTGTAGATAACCCGCCCCGATTAGCCAAGTAGCATAAAGTGGACGTAAATAATAATAAACAATCTTTACACAATTAAAGATAATTATTTCGAAAAATTGGTAGGAGGGATATAGGTCAGTAATTTTCTGCTAACTGTTCATCCCCTTGAATTGAGGTTTTACTCTAGCTTGTTTCAGAAGTTTAGGGAAACTTCCTTCAAGAATGCATTAATTAGAAATTCCTTTTAGAAGAATGCTAATATTATTGAATCGCTTGAGATATTTCAAGCTATGTAGTCAATTCAAGACTTACTGTACTTTGTCTTATAGTGTCAAGAGATATTTCAAGCTATTTAGTCTACTTAACACTTACTGTACTTGGCTTATTGTGTCCAGAGATATTTCAAGCTATACAGTCAATTCAAGACTCACTGGTCTTATTGTGCCCAGAGATATTTGATGTCTCTTATTGTGTTCAGAGATTTTTATTTCGGTGCGATGGCACGTGTACTCACTCGACAATCTGCCAGCAATAACGGCATCTACCAACAGGTATGGCAATAGTATTATATATACTGGCGAAATCAACCCACAATGTGACCAAGATATTAATGGTTGAAATCAGACCAGTAGGAGTGAGATGAAATCCAAAACTTCCAAATATCCCCGTTATTAGAAGTTGTATGGACATGGCTCTCTGAGCGGAAGATGGCGTAGGTTATATGTTAAATTCCAAATCTCCTCATGTTATCTTCATATGGAGTGAAAGATATAGAGGGACTTAATAATTCGTTGAAGAAGAGAAGTGTGTTTTGTACGAAATAACCTGCTATTCTATTCATAAATTAAGTTGAAGGTACACAAAATTAAATACCAATTGCATTTTCGTTATGAGGATCTTGACTATAAGCTGGTACTAAAAATTTGAAACATTGAATAGTCTGTAGTATATAAGTTGTACATTATTTAATGAAAAAAAGTGTAGTTCCATTAATGTAATGTATACGCTCTTTTATTTACACATTCAAACCAACAGAAAGAAGCTGAATAAATAATGATCAAATATCATAGAAAAACACTTCAAATGATTATAAAAGAAATAAAAAAAAAATGTCTTCTTGATTTCCTTAAGAAGAAATCATAAAGAAAGGCAAAAGTAAAATAAAAAAATATAATTCATTAGAATCATAAAAGAAAGTACGAAGAATCAATTGTTCTAGATACCAGTATTAGTAAATTTCCCAAATCGAATCAAGTCTGAAAAAGAATGATATAAAGTTAGACATAAGAAAAATATATATTAAGTTCATATGAATATTTTACAAAGTAAATCACTTTATTATTAAGACTGATATTTTTTCTGGAGGGAGGAAGAGAGGGATGGAGGGAGAATAATTTATGAAGTGTAGATACAATAAATAATCATATACATATGATGGCAGATGGTTGAATTTTGATGATTACGGAAATAAATTTAATGTGGAAGTGATCCAATGGCTCAGCCCCTCCAATGGATGGTTTCAAGAATCCATCAGGACCACTGATGAAGAGGCCATGTGTATTCAAGAGAATTATAAGAGATCTCACAACTTTCAAGGATTTGGACAAATTAGTGAAGACTGAATATTTATGTGATAACGTATCAAGGTGAGATACAATTTTAATATATTCATACACTGAAATGAATTTTTGACTATAACAATACTTAGACGCTGCCAATTACTAATTGGTTTCATGTCTCCCTTACAACCCCCACTCTTGTTCATTTCTGAGAATATTAGTACAGCCCTAAGTCTAAGTTGAGTTAAGAGTAATACGCGTACCAATTTTCATAACATTCGGCTCAGTAGTTTAGGCGTGAAAAGGTAGCAAGCAGAAAGCAAAGCGAAAAATTGTTGAATCGTTTCAATTCCATATGAAATGAAAAAGTATAGTAAAATGAAATGAATGAAATTTTGAAGGAGGGAAAAGTCATTGTACAATCAATAGGCAACCAATGTAGAGAGAGATTGCAATATTATATATATATATATATATATATATATATATATATATATATATATATATATACTAGCTAAGATACCCGGATTCGCTCGGGAAATCATTAGAGGCTGAATGATGGTTTTTATTTTTGGCAATGCTTCAATGTGTACACTTCTCGTCTGGGCGTATAGTTTTCCCGTTAGGCAGGGGACTTATATAATAGAAAACTTTGGTTTTAAAGAATAAATGAAAATAAATTCCTAGGCAATCCCCTCTCCATTGTTTGACACACAGTGAATAATTTAATCATGGTTATGGTTTATTAGAATTAAATATTATGTATAATGTACATATTTCCTGTCAGAAACCAATCCGAGATTATGAGCTTAGTTGTATACTACATAATAGTAAATTTGAGTAGAATGCAATTCCATCATTTCACAGGAAATAAGTTAACACAATTAACTATGTTAGCCACCCGACAACTTCCGCCTCACTTCAGCATCAACACTGCTTTACTTAAATTATTTATTTAAAACATAATGAAGTTATTTTCTAATTAAAATAAATAACAATTGAGATGCGGAGAAGGCGGAGATTTGTTACGTCCTCCTGCCCGTCCCTAGAAATGTTGGTATGGCTTATTATAATGAAGACGTTAGTGCTAATACACATACCGAGTTTTATTTTGTTCGGTTGAGTCTTATGTGCCAAATAAAATTGTTGACTCCCGCTACAGTTTTTATTTGTTTGTTTGTTACCTTTTCACGCATAAACGGCTGAACACTATTTTATGAAACTTGGTATGTATATTACTACTAACGCAACTTAGGCTTTACTAAGCTATATTAATATTCTCTGAGACGAACAGGAGTGGGAATTATAAGGGAGTCCTGAAATTAAAAATAGTGATATTTCGTTTTCTATTAGTTTTTCTGCAAATATGCACATGACAAAAGTAGTTTATTTTTTTTATTTGAAGTAACTTTTGTGATATTCACTTTTGTCGTATAACAAAATATAAACAAGATAAACACTAAAACTTTAGCGGGAGCAAACAATTTTATTGGGCACTAATGATTGAACCGAAATTAACAAAACTCGGTATGTCAATTAGCATTATTCTTCCATGATTATAAGCTATATTAAAATTTTTAGGTTCGAACGGGAGTGGGGGTTATAAGAGAGGCCTGAAATAAAAATTCGCAATATTTCGTTGTCTATTTGTTTTTCGACAAACGTGCACATAACAAAAGTTGTTTACTTATACATTTTTTCGTGAACAATGTATGAAGCAAGTAATTTGCGTAGAAATATTGATATGCTCATCAATTCTTTCCAATATGAACTATCAGGTACCTCACCTGGAAAAATTAATTCAAATATATGTTAATATTTTGACCTTAATAATTCAAAGCTATGCATAATGCACAGGAGACGGGAAATATGACAATATGGAGGACAGTGAAGTCGTATATAAAAAATTAACTTTATTATTAAAAATTCCACAGCAATGACGGGTATAAACCTAAACGCTGGGGCGGGTAAATGTCAAAATATTGTGCAAAGTAAAGCCATGCCAAAAAAATACCATTACCACTCAGCCTCAAATGAATTCCTGGGCGAAGCCGGGTATCTAAGCTAGTGTGTGTGTGTGTGTATATATATATATATATATATATATATATATATATATACTTTCTTAAAAAATGTGTTCCAAAAAGGGTGACCTTCATGTGAAAAATGTGGGAAATGTGTTCCTTCATGACTGACCACCCACAATCCCTCTCCTAAACTCACAGTCAACCAGCTCAATATCTGTAACATCCATACTTTACCTTCAACTTCACGAGTAGTATCTCGAGTGGCTTCAGGGAAAAAAGAATGATGATGAGGATCGGGTACAGATGAAGTTAGGTTCTTCGATTTCAGATTGTTATATGCCACCTACAGGAGAATGAAATACAGAAAAAAATAATTTAAGAGTACAAAGAAAAAAAAAAATGATGTAATGAAGAATAAATAATATAAATAAAATTATCTGGTTGATATCATAGACAGTTAAATATATTTCAAAACAGCCAAAATATATGATCTAAAGAAAAAGGTCGTCACGCAGGGACTGCGTAAACGAAGCAGATTTCCCGTGTGAAGTTTAACAATAGATAAATCTATATACCGGTAACACAACACCACCGTGAATATTAAGAGAATAAATACAAACGATAATAAGAAACCCCCCCCCCCGGACGGAAAGCATCTGAAATGTAAATAAACAGTTCTGCCAACTTCTTACAGGAAAGAAAAACAATTCCTGTAATATATCTCAATATAACATCTTAATTTGATTGAAAACTATTTACTATATATAGTACTGTAATTTATAATGAATTAGAATAATTCTTACTTCAATCAATCAAATTTAAGTAGTCCAAAAACCTAAGAAGGGGGGGGGGGTTACCAGAACATATTTGCATGTATCTCGTATAATAAATGTCTCTTGAATACAATATTTGGTATTTAAGATTCGAATGATGTGGTTTATTACATAACCGAGTACTGTTATTACTGTTACTGAACGTAACCTGTAGAAGTCAGGGTTTGCTGAAGGCTGAAAAATGCAAATATCTCGGTTAATATTCAAGATAAGGAATAAACGTATATAACAATGTTTATAGTGCATTTAATTTTCTATAAGATTGGTTCTATACATTAGTTCGATCAGACGTATAGTAACGGAGATGTCATATTTTCAAAATTCTCCCCCTGTAAACCCCCCCTCCCCCCGGTCCGATTTCAGCCGTTAACGAACTTGATCTTTCTTTTTACATAAAACGACTAAAAATCGAGTTTGGTAACGATTAAACCATAATTACGACCACTAGAGCGGTAACAGACAAATATATATATATATATATATATATATTTACAGTTTTGAATGGACCTCATTTTCGTCATCTCCTAGGTCGGATCGATGGACATTTGAAGAAACTTTTCAAAAATCACGTCATGAGTACAACCTCAATAGCTGATTTCTCTTAAGGGAAATCTACTAAAACAAAGGTAGAGGCTGAACAAAGTGTAAAATTGGAAGTTAGGGAAATATGCTGAAGTGCCTACATGAACACATAATTTTCTATAAAAAAACGATATCTGAATCAAATATCTACCTTTCCTTTTCATGTTTCCAACTGACTCTACTGTAATCATCAGGTGTGTAAGAGACGATATTGCTCTAAAAGACTAAGTTCTACTCTACATGGACGTAGCGTAAAGCTGGGAGTGCTCCCATATCGTCTTCTTTACACATCTGATGCAGAGTGAGAACTCCGTCACACAAGGTTGCGTAAACTAAGCAGATTTCCCATGTATTTGTATTTATCTGCCTATTGTTAATATGACATGAGTAGAAGGGGGGAGGGGAGGGGTTAGTGAAGGCCGAAAACTATAAAAAGCAAATACTTCGTCTAATAATTAAGATAGAGAAAATACGTACATAACATCATTTATAGAACATTGCATTTGCAATAAGATTGGTTCTATACAATTGTTCGATCCAACACATAATAACGGAGATATTATGAATTTTTGTAATCCATCTCCTTTTAACGCCCCCACTGCCCCACTAGTCGGATTTCAGCCATTAACGAACTTGACCTTTCTTTTTACATAAAACTATTAAATATTGAGTTTGGTAATGATTAAACCAAAATCATTTTAGTCATCTAATAGGTAGGATCAATGGACATTTGAAGAAATTTTTGAATATCGCATCATGATTACAACCTCAATAGCTGATTTCCCTTAAGGGAAATCTGCTAAAACTGTAGATATTTGCTGCAGACCCAGTACTTTGTACTAATATATATATATATATATATATATATATATACACACACACACACACACACACACACCATAAATTGGCATACGACATAAAACTAATAATTTTAATTTCACTAGGATAGTTGACAAGACAGGCAGGCGCTAATACAGACAAATTAGCTGTAATGACACTGAAGAAGTCTTAAATAAGAATGCCCAGAATAGCTTCTGGAAAGGGCAAACTTCCAATTGCCTAAAACCCAGTCTAGCCAATCTAAGTAAGTGAGAAGAGGATGGCAGGTCCACATTTGGCGGGAAGGTTATTTGTAATCAATAATAATAATCAGACATGATTTTGATTAAAATAAAACAAGAATGAGAGAACTATAGTTCAAATAAATCTAAGACACAGTTATGTTTAATCTGGCTATTTTTTGAGTGAATATAAAACTCCACAGAGGTAAATACTATAACATTAGAAATGTACAAGAACATAAAGCAAGGTGGTCAGTAACACAAACTTACGAGAAGTTCCCTAGAGTTCCAAATAAGGAATGACAAGAGGTTTAACAAGAGCTACAAAGTTTTAGAAACAACTAAATATGATGTGACACTCAAATATACTGCTCAAAAATGAATAGGGATATTGGTTATTTTTTTCTTATCCTATTAATTTTAATTAAATCTACCTTAATTAAATAACTTTTTTATGGGGAGGGGGGGGGAGACAATAATTTCTATTAAATATTAATGATATTTATAATTAAAAAAAAAAAATAAAAATGCTAGGCCCCATAAATACCACAAAACCTACTAATATCCCTATTCATTTTTGAGCAGTTTAGATAGTCGTCCTCTGCACGTTCATTGTAACAGTTCTTTTCATTGAAATAAATTACTGGTACATTACAAATAATGCAAGGGAACAGTCTACACATGTGGGCTTCAAAAATTATTCTAGAAATACAATTCCTTATATCAGAGAGGAGAGAAGAAACAATTTGTCATTCACCAAGTTTCATTTCAGGCAATAAAAGAGTACGCCATTCAAAATCTAAGTGCTAAACCATTTGAAAAAACATCTTATTCCAATAGAACTAATCCATGCATAAAATGTTAGGCAGCTCAATAGTTGTGTGGCATTCAGTTTGAAAAGGCACAATTGATGGATACGTAACTAAAAAACTGATAGAACATTTAGAGGAAGCCTCACAAATATTTGGATCCCTCAATCCAACAGACACACTGGCAAAGACAAAATCCAGTCACAGTAGAAATTCTAAGAGGTGGTTCAAAATACCGAGCATTTAATTTAACCAGTTTATTATTTTTGTACATGTTTTTCATGAAGACACCTACTCTTCAAAATATAAACCATCATTTTCTTCACTTAAAACCCTATTTGTACCAAATCTTCAATTGCTTTTGGCACCATGACGAATCTTTTGATACAAACTTTAGACTCATTTTCGACTTCTTCAAATTTGTTGAAACACTTACCATAAAGGAAGTGTAACATGGGCCAAAACAGGTGCATCCAAAGGTGGAGTTCTGGTCTGAAAGATTGAATCCCAACTCTTTGATATTTTGGTCTTGCTACAAAAGAACATGCCTCCTATTCATCAGAACTAGTACCGTTGAGCTAGGCTCTGAGTATGCTCTCAAGTTGGGCAGAAGAAACATCGTGGTAATTAATCAAATTTCAGGGGCAAACTCAATATAGATTATATCCTCGAAATTCCACCATGCAAATTACCAAACTTTTTTCACAGGGAGGGAGCAAGGGGAGGCACTTCTAAACTTATGTTAAACTTAGAACCTGATGATGGGAATAATGAATTAATGATGATGAATACTCATATTACATACCCCTCCCCCCCTTAATAACTAACTTAATTAACCTTCAAAACTCTGTAACTGTTATACAGATAACTTTTATGGAAGACAATTGTTTTAAAGTTAATGTACTGAATATTTTCTATATGTTTCTCATATTGGACTATATTAGGTTTGAATTTTAATTCAGTTTCACTATAGCCCCCTTCAATAAAGTGACCAATGGGACACTGAAGAAAGCAATAAGCAATTGGAAAAGGGACAAATGAGTTAGTCAAATCAAAGCCATAGGGAATATAAAGGTGAAACTTATTGGGTAAACCCAAAGGGGTGATCAAATATTTTTGACAGTAGGACAAATATATTTTATTGGACAAAATATAAGAAGGACAAGGAGTCTGAGAAAGTCATCCTTTGAAGACGCCAAACAGCCAATGGATTCTGTGCAGCCAGCAATATGAAAAAAAATAGCTTCTAATAGAGCCCAGGGTTTAAAATTATAAGATAGAGTATCTGAAAAAGTATAAAATGAATGTGACAAAAAAAAAAAAGATAAAATTTAGGTAATAGCAAAACTGGTTAGAGCTCTTTAACTCTTTAATATTTTAAAGGTTAAAGCTCAGCCACAAACATTTATGCAATACAAATACAATAATATTAAAAAGGAATAAAAAAAAAGAAAATAGAATCATCATCTCATTGAGCCTTCTTCATTAACTATATCTATTAGATATGAAAACCGTAAAGATCGACCTACATGCACTCACTGTAACACAGTACTGACCATTAAACATCTTCTTACTGACTGCAGACTACTTGACCATGAACTTACCGAACAACATGTACGACCTATTAACAGAAGGTAGCCCACATATAAACACACTCTTAAATCACTTGAAGACAATTAACAATTACAACAAACTTTAAACCACACCTACCCCACTCATTTCTCTACATTTTATATCTCAAATTATGTCAATAATCCTTGTATATGTTTTTGAGAACAATAGTGTTTAATAAATTTTTTAACTTGTGCCTTTGAATTCCATCATCCTCATACCAGGATTTATCCCAAAATTTATAGTTTCACATTGTTTTATTTAAATGCTTAAATTTATTTTGTTATATTTTATACTGTTTTAATAATTTTGAAAACATTTTTTCTTAATTTTAAAATTTTAGTGTAGAGAATTGAATTTAAATGATGATACTGAGCAACATCGCCTAGTTGCAGAACTCATAAAATAAAATAAATAAATAAAAATTATTGAAAAATGACTTCAATCCAACTTAATAAATGACACAATTGAGGTTAATTCAAATTTTTATAAAAAGATGTATATCTATTTGCATGCTAACTCCCAAGCATCATCAATTTTTGTATGTTTGCTGCCAAACCCAATATTTGAACATTTCATGTAAACCTATAGATCAAGTTCACTAATGCCCAAAATCAGACCATGGGGATGGGTTTAAAGATTGGACAACATTTTAATATCTCTGTCATGCATTGGATTGAAAAGTTATGTATAAAGAACCTTCTGTATAAAGTAATGTACTACAATTGCTCTATCCATTTTTCTCTACCTAAAAACCTGATTACTGACATTCTGTAACTACTTATCAAAGTTTTCTGTAATAGAGTTAAGGTCTACCACAGTAGAATCACATGCATAATTTAAAGAATCTACAATACCTTGTATTTCCAAAGCTTCTTTTTAGTAATTTTTAATTCTTCATTTATAAGAGTAAGTTTTTCTTCAATTTCTCTAATGAATTTCTTCATTTCTAAACATGTAAAAAGAAAATAATATTTCTAAACATATACACAAATTTTTGGTAATTTATTGTTAAAGAATAAAGTAAAAATAGATTTATAATGGAAATACCATTATTTTCAGTCCGGAGTTTGCGCATTGCCCCTGATGCTATTTTTTCATATTTCTCACTCAGCATTTCCATATTTAACTTTCTTTTCTGCTTCATTTGATAGGACCATAATTTAGATGCGTTAAGAACATAATCTAAAGCTTTTTCTGGTTTCACACAACAAAGCAGCATCTGAAACATTAAGTTTCATGTAAAATTGTAATGAGGTTAATTTTTAAAAGTTCTAGAGTCAGGTCAACTGACTATTGAGGGTAGTTGCAGTCAAGCAGGAGTTTAATAAAAATTGTAAGCATTCACTACTTAAACAAACAAAAAATTAACATTGGATCAGAATGCCAAAAGCAATTACTATACGGAGAAGCCTGGTATAGTATTTGATTATTTATTGATATGTTAGGTTATTATCAGGGGGACCAGCTGATTAACCGAGAAAATATTGAATGTTACACCAAGGAGTGCGAAAAGAAGAGGCAAGCCCAGGCAGAATAGCTGGATGACCTGAGGGAGGCCTTACTGGAAGTTAGGCTTCTGGAATTGGAGGATCTTCGCTGAAAACTGCAAAGAATTGTTTAACAAGGTGTCAGAGGCTCAGGTATTCAAGGGCTGGGGCACTACTGAGAGTTCATCTTCAGAAACATAAATACATTTAACACCCAATAACCAATACAAACTTACAAAAATGATTTTAGAAAGAAAAAAAAAACTGCTCATAACTCTTTTAACAAAATATTTAATGATTAGTATTGGATGATTAGTAAGTATTGACTGATAATGATTATACCCTAGATGCTAGAATTACCCTTCAGCCAAACTCAATTGTCACAAAAGACAACAAATCAGCCAGAGAGGGTTCCTTGCTCTTCTTTACTTTAAATTATTATAATTAATTAATTATATTATTAAAGACTTCTAATTAAATTATTAAATTCGAAAGAGAGAGGACAAAATACAAGGAAATTGATCTAATCATTTATTAACAAATACACATTTTAAAAGAAACAAGGAACCAGAAAAAGAAATGATTGTCAATGGATAACGATAGTGAAGGAATACAAATCAGGTAATAATCATCATTCTTTTCATTTGTGCCATCATCATAAGCAGCTATAATTTGTTATATTTTTGCACCGGATGCAGATGCATATTCAGCAGGTGAACTATTGCAAAATTCTGTCAAGATCTCTTTAACCCACACGGGCTTCTATCAGAGGATGGAATGCTAAACTACTGGTTAGAGCATTCATTGTATTTTTTCAAGTGTTCCAATGCCTATGCTATGGTAGTGAATTTTTCAATATCTGTTAGTGGGTAACTTTACAATTTTCAGAAGCAATAATGGAAGAATCTGTTGATGAATTCCCAGGAATTGGTTTATTGAATTTTGCTTCCAGGTTGCTTTTGACTGCTAAGGAATAAATCTCCAGTTGTGTTTTCAATTGTAACCCATTTTTAACTGTTTGAAGGTATTAACTCAGTAGGTTGAAGTCTTTCTCCTTTGAGGCATCAGAATAGATACAGCAGAAGCGTCAGAATCATCTCCTATGAGGTCTAATTTAGAAGTGGCCATGCCGAAAATCAAAAAGACTAATTAAACGAAAAAATGTTATATTTCAAAGAAATGAAAATTAAATATAATGCCCTATATAGAAGAGAATTAATGGTTAAATTGTGGAGGAATCTGTAAGGCAGGTTTACAGAGTGAAACTCAAAAACTTCAAAGTCAGCTACAAAATAAAGAAGGGAAAAACAGGTAGCTTGAAAAATGTGTAGTGATAAGATAAGGTTTTCTCAGTGGCAAAAGAGATGGAGAGTCAGTGTCTGGGACAATATATACGTTCTAGTCCATGAAGCGCCAGGCCCTTCTTACCATATTCTCTAACTATTCCAGGCCGTTCTGAGCAACACTCCAGTTACAGATGCCCAGTCTCCAAAAGTAAAGAAGTCAAGTCAGGCCATTCTGTCAGTATAACAATTTTCTAATGAGATAAGTACTTGGGGAGTTGGGTCCAGGACCTAACCACCACAATCTGTTCTCATAATATCACAGATGATGTCAGACTTGCCTTTAGCTCCACTAGTTCAGTCGCTTCTAATGCACCACCAGAGCTGCTCTCGGACTTCTCAATGTATTTCTTCTGAAAGCTCTTCTTTCTCAAACTGCCAGTACCCTCCTCATGTATTTTTCTATGAGGGAATATTTTCCTACATAACAAGGGGTTGAATAGATGTTTACAGTTACATCATCTTAGCTTTCCAAGATATATTCTTGGATTCTTAGAAGTATCTGGACTCTTCAACCATTCTAGCTTAAAATCAATATTATTGGACTGTATTACCATTAGTCCTAAAAACATTTCCCCGAGGAACTTGTGACTCCTAAACTGACAACTTTTCCCAAACCCTTAGTCAATCCAAAGATCCAGTGTATATTATGACAGGATCCATTGTTTTAATAATTAAGTAATAATGTATAGTTTTATTTTATTAGGGTTTTAACATATTAGGCACTGCAGGCCTAGAATAACTTGGCCACCTGCCATTACCATTGTAGGCCAAAAACAAAACATACATCTCCATTTTCAGATGCCCTGAATTTGCAAGTCCTTTTCCAGTTATCAAACCACCTTTCCCAGGCCAACCTTTCTTCCAAATTTCTCCATATAATAGCTTGCTGGACAGTAAAGTAGGCTCCATTGTTCCAAGATGTCCCAATCACTGCAGTCTGCATGTCTTGATACCACAACTGTGTCTTCTCATACAATTCCATTCTGCTATGCCAGCCTACTAATCTGAAGGCTTTAATTCTATTCTCAAAGTTCTTCTTTCCCAGCCTAGCAACACCAATTTTCTTTTGTCAGTGGCCACGTTGCATAACCAAACATGGTCAAATAAGCATCCTGTGCATTGCTTACAGCAAAAAGTTCTTGAATTGAAAAGCATTCTGCAGACCACAAAATTGAATCAGGTTCCATCAACCATTCTAGCTTTAATGTTTACTACCTTCATACTGCTCTCAATTTCCAACCAGAAACTAAAAATTCCTCTACGGAAATATGTGCTCCCACAAAATGCTAAAATACTCTGCCTCTATGGGCTATCTTGACATTCTCGTCTTCAAATGTTAGAAAATATACAATAGTTTCATTTAAATACAATTTACAACTGAGTTAGCTTAAAAGTGTTTTACTACAAATGGACTTAGTAACCAAATCCCAAAACATTTACTTGAAAACTATGAATTAATAAATTCAATGAAGAAATTAAAATATGACAGGCTTAATACTCTAATGGTTTTCTATTTGACCTGTAATTTTAAAAAAAAAATTGTTTTGTGGAATTTGAAATGGGCAAGTGGACATGAAAAGACTAACTTTGCTAGTACATATGTCCATAATTTTGGACCTAAACATTCAAGTAAAAGACAAAATAATTATTGTATGATAACTAAAACTACACAGTATAATTCTGATTCAATCTCCATAAAAGTTTTGCAACTTTCAATCACTCTTAATAATTAAAAACATCTTCAATATTTATTGTAACATCAAGAAAAATTGTATCATAATTCACATCCTTATCAACTGGTGGTTAATTTTTCATTGTACTATAATTATTATTTTTTTATTAACAAATTTTTGTAACTCATTTCTCAATGGGTGAAAGATTAAATGATTAAAAGTAATAATCTCCTTACACTGCTCAAACTAATTAATATTTAATATCATGGAACATTTCTGAAAAAAAAAACAGGAAACATATTATTGAGATCTTTCATTTCAGGCTAGCCTTGGAACCCCCACTCGAAACGCGCCTAAAAATATTAATATAATGGAGATTAACTTGGTGTAACCAGAGATCACAGCCAGTGAGTAATACACAAAATTAATTTCATTCAATTTAGGTTACTTCCTCAAGCAAGAGAAGATACCAAAACAAAAAATTGAAGGCGCCTCGATGAATATTAAAATATTTTTATCGCTAAGTGAATATTAAAATATTTTTGATTGAAGGTGTATTGAAGACAAAACTATTAATTTAAAAACGACAACGAAAACGGTTTTCTTACATCATGAGGGTTTAAATTGTTCTTAATAATGTCTGTTTCTTTGAGTATCGCTTCGTTACAAGCAGGACATTTCACTTTGGAAGACTTGCTCTGGAAGCAGGCATTACCATGTTCTTCACAGAAAACATGAGAACATCTCGTTATCCAACTAAACTTTGTAATGGGAACATTACAATTTTTAAAATTGCAAAATAGATACTCTTCCGCCATATTTACCAATTCAATAAAACTTCAATCACCGGAAAGAGTAATAGTATCCCACTGTCCCCGGCGTTCTGATATATGGAAACATTTCATTTTAATACAGTGTAATGGAAATTTTCAATGCATAATGTAATAATAACTATTTTTTTTAAATGACTGAACTGAAGTTGGAAGGACTAAAAAAATAATGTTTTTATTTGAAAACCTCTGCTGTGATAATCGGCAAATGGAGAAGGTTACACTTGGGAGGTTAAGTTAAAATTTGAATTTCCCTAATTTATAAATTATGTGATATCGCTAAATTTCTAAATCTATTTCTTTCTTCCTACGCTTGGAATCGTGCCTTATAGTTAATTAAATCAACTGAAGTCAATTTTATTGCACATTAGTTTAATTAAACCATTGTACACTATGACAAATGCTGATCGGCGTTCTTATCAACTACGAAGGATAGATACGTGGACATTTTATAAATTTTGCTTTCAAGTGTGATTATTTCAGAGGCGACAGCAAGTTATTTGCGCCCAATTATGGCTCATCATTTATATTCATGGGAATTATGGTTTCCCATACTGATCAATTTTATATTGTCAGTTTGTTTCTATTTTTCGACATTAAAAATTATACCATCGTTATCAGGGGCTTTTATAAAAGCTAATTTATTTGGGATAGACCTGAACAAAACGACAAAGGAAAAAGTGTAAGTCACATTATTCATTTATTTTTATTTGTACATAAAATTTTGTGTAAATTGATTAGCTATGAACTGCAAATTATATATAAGTCTCATATTCAGGTATGTTTTGTTTTAATTATTTCATCTAATATCAACATAAATATATTACTTTATTCATTACTTCAGGTGCACTTCAAATTTAGGACTAAGTTAATTTTCTTAGAAGCCAACAAAAATACAATATTTCAATTACATAATATTTGTATTTAGTCCACTTTTTGCTACTAAAGAGTTTACACAAAAATCACTCAGAATAATGAATAATTATTTTCATTTATTATTCAAGAAAAATGTTTTATTAGAAGGAAAATATTCATTGAATAAAATAATTTAATGTATCAATTCAAATGGTTTTGTTATACCAAATTTCTTCTTTCTGGCGGATGTTAAATATATATATGAAATTGTTATTAGTTAGAATAAAAAGTAAAAATAAACAGCAAATGCATTAAAAAATAAAACTCTTTAAGAGTTGCTGAAAGAAATGTTATGAAAGTCTTTTGTTACTACAGAAATTATATTTACCTTTGTCTTACAACTTTCAAAATGAGGATGAATTGATTTCCACCATGGCCTGAGTGTTAACCACCAAAAAACCTGTATTATGACAAACGCAGAAAAACCAGCAGTTGTAATTGAAGGGAAGGAATTTGAGTATGTAAAGGAATACATCTACCTCGGACAGTGTGTGTTTTTTAAAGGAAGAATGGAAATCGAGCTTCAGTGAAGAATCAAAATAGGATGGTCTAAGTACGGGTCACTCAAGAAGATCTTCAAAGGCTCGCTCAGTGACAAGTTGAAAAGCAAGGTGCTGAGCATGTGTTTATCCTTCCATACTCTACGGAGCCCAGACCTGGGCGGTTACAGCCAGTGCAGATTCCAAGCTGAACTCGACACAGATGGGATATGCTCAGGAGTATACTAGGAGTTAAAAAGAGGGACAGGAAGAGGAATGTGGATATTTTAAAAAGAGTGCCGGTGAAGAACCTCAGAGTTGAAGCACACCGATTGAAGTGGGGCTGGGCAGGTCATCTGGCTAGAATGAATGACAAGCGATGGTCGAAGGTCTGCACAGAATGGATCCCAAGGGACATGCTCAGGAATAGAGGAAGACAGTGCCTGAGATGGAGGGACGAGCTTACTGCAGTCGTTGGCAACAATTGGTGGAGAGTGGCGAGAGAGCGAGAATGGTGGAAGAGGACGATCGGAAAACAATGACAATTAGGATGGATTCCTTATTATACCTCCTAAGGGAGAGGCTTTTATCCTGGAAAAGGATGCCAGTAAAGCTTATTATTATTATTATTGATTTCCACCATGGACTGAATAAATGGGTTAAACATTAATCTTCCCTAATTTCAATATATTCCTTGTCTCTTTAGATGTTACGGTAAGTAAGAAGGGACTTACGAGATAAATAATATTTTAACATTAGTACCACAATGCCTCTTATTTACATACATTTATGCAGAATCAGAGAAAAACAGTCTCGTCATTCTGGAGCTGCGTAAACTATGCAGATGTTGCAATGACACACTACTGATCTCATCTCACCGTATATTCTCTATTTACAAAAAATAAATCCTCATTATCATCATCCCTTAAGTAAAATCTATGGACATTTGTGGAACGTTTATGAAAATCATGTAGTATAACCTCAATAGCTGATTTCCCTGAAATGAAATCTGCTAAAAAGTACAGAACAACAACTGTAAGCAATTAAATTGGTTATATAACATTTTTTTTTCAATTTGACTCAATTTTCCCTCGAACCCTCTCCCCCCTCCCCCGCCCACACACACACCTGATCCAATTTCAGACATTAATAAATGTGATCTTTCTATTCAGAAGAAACGCTTAAACATGGAGTTTAGTTATGATCAAAGAAAAATAATGGCCGATAGACGTTTTTTGTAAATTATGACATGAGTACAACCTCAATAGCTGATGTCCCATATATGAAATTTGATAAAAAGTTTTTCCTTTGATATAAAACACTAAAATTTCTCATAGAAATTTTATAAATCTTTTATTTCTAATGAACTAAATTTTGATCTAAGCAATTCATATTTTATTTTCATTACTCATCCAAACCTATAAATTCCATTATGAAACCAGTTTTTTTATTTTTAAAAAACTGTAAAATTCAGCCTTTGTGTAGGACATTTTACTACTTGAGTGGTTTTTTTTCATCTCTAAAATCCTATCCATGATTTTGACAATTAAGAAATGGAGGGGAGGAACTATTGTTATTCCCTTGAAATTTATATATTTTTAACAAACTGAATTATTTTTGTTTCAGACCTGAAGCCTTCGGAGTAGTAATAGGATGCATGTACTTGATAGCCATGTTCCTTTTCATACCAGTTCCATTTGGCCAAATGATCCTAAACAATGGGACTACCAATTTTCTTTATAGTGAGGTAAAGTTATATTGTCATTTTTGAAATACTTTAAGTAGGGTTGGCTTGAATGCCTATATACAATCACAGCTGCCCTAGGTACAGCAAATTTGATTCTTGAGTTGGCAATGAAAAGAAAGCCTGAGGCTTATACGAGCTATTAAAGATATTATAATGTGGGGTATTTAAAGTCACTTAATTGTTATGCACAATATAAAATGCCAGCCTGAGAATGGCCACTTTGGTAAAAAGGAGGGCTGTAAAAAAGTTTTTTTTTTTTTTTTTTTTTTTAATAATTTTTTACATAAGAACTATATTTTGAAATTAATACTAATGATATAAAAAGTAGTATGCATCAGTGAATGTACAGGTACTTTTTAGTACTAGTTACACATTGAATCTTTCATTCAAGGCGATAATGACTTAGTGGATAATGGATTATATCCCAAGGTAGAGTGTGTCAGACCCAACACCAAGGATTGTACTCTAGATTTTATTTGGATGTGCAGTTTTTGAGGTATGCTTTTACCCATAATATAATTTTAGCATTATGATTTTAAGTCAATGAAGAAGGTACTTGAATGAATAATTGACGTTATTTATTTATTATCAAGCGATATTGGTCAACTTGCTTTGACAACGACTTTTTTTTTGTTCATGCAGATGCTATGTGAACTAATTTGATTTCCCATGTGCAGTTTTGTACTGAACATTCTTGAAGTAATTCCAAATTCAATCGGAAATGGTAGACAGATTATGTCAGTGATAATTACTAATGACCTTCACCTCCCTAATTAAAGGTACAATATAAATACTGCATGGTATTTAAGCTGGACTGACATATTCATGATATATTAGGTTCCTGTGAAAAACATATTTTTTTGGTTGGATTTACAGACATTGAAGATTAATAGCCACCATTTCCAATCCCCTCCACCTCTGTCTGTTCTGGGTGATGGCTTTCTAGCCAACTTTGTGATACTGTATTGTTTCCTTCTTTACTCTGTATACCCATCTAATCATTGGTTTTGCTTGGATTCAGTTGCCCACCGCTATCACATTCATTGTCTTGCAAGGAAGCAGCTTAACTAATTCTTGCCATATCTCCTACCTGTTGCCTCTTAGCTTTTATTTCATGTAAATTTGACTGCCCTGTTTCAAATAGTATCTCTTATTTTATTTCTTCTCCTTTAACTGAGTCCTATGTTACCATCCAGTTATATCAGGATCAGTTATCCTCTGAGAACCTTAGGTTTAAACCTTTCAACTTTTGTTTTAAGTGTACCCACTAACACCCATGTCTCTTACCCATGTATCAGTAGGAGCTTCATAATTGAAACCCATAGTTTCAAGGTTTATGAAATTCTCTTTGACTTGAAGAATAAAGAAAGAAGCATGGTTGGTACTTGTTATTCACTTGTCGACTTCTATTCACAAATGCATTTTTTCAAATTACTATAAAAAAGGTTTGACCTTCATTATTTATTTAAAGCAACCGGACATATAAAATAATTTAATTTTAAATTAATATTTTCTTTAATATAACTTAAATGAAATTTGCATAACTATAAATGTACCTACCAATTAAGATCAAAATACCTCTCTTAACCCTTTATATGCCGTAAACGTGTATAGTGATTTGGGAATTTAATGGCTTTGGATGTATTTATATGTTCTCTCTCTTATTAGTTTTGGTCCCCTACTGGAACACTATAGTGTTTAGCCCGGTGACATTCACATATATCTGTTCATGATTACAACAATTTCTGTCTAATTTTTGTCCTAACAGATGTCCTGGACATGGTGTTTTCTCAACTTTTACCTCTATTGTTCAAACTTTTTTCTTGCTTCAGTCTGTTAGGTTTTTCTTTGGTCTGTCAATAGTCTGCAGTTGCACTAAAAATATTGGTAAGATGGTTCAGTGGTGAACAGATCAGTTAAAATGGTTAAATTAGTAGTTTGTTGTCCACTGTGTAGTTAGTACTTCGGTTGTGTACAAATTTGTTTAGTCAATAGATTGCCAAAATATTCGGTAATATAGGGTTTAAAATAATTTGTTATGACTATTCACTGATGATGACCCAATTTTGTCACCATGTCCATTATGTGTCAGTTAGTAATTCCTTTTTTAACTGCAGTTTATGACTGTGTTATCAGTCATGCGATTTCCAAAAATTTCAAAATATCCCTTGACCTTGACCCATGAAAAATTAATATGTATGCCATTCTGCTCCAGTTACTCAAGTATCATTTGTATTTGTTCTGCTAGAGAGTCATGGACGGTGCAATTGTATACTTACTGACATTACTTTGAATGTGTGTGTGTGTGTTTTTGTTTGTACATCTGTCCCTCTGTGTGTGTGTGTGTGTGTGCATGCGTGCGCGCGCGCGTGTGTGCGTACGTGCGTGCGTGTGGGTTTGTTTGTTTGTATATGCATACTGCAAATATATTGTTAAGTTTATAGTATTGTCAGTTCTTTCTGCTTGGTTGTTAGCACAAGGTCATTCAAGTCTATTTTTGTTTGTCTGTTAATTCTCTTTCGAAAACTACAAAAGGACAACCAATAAGTTCGTTATATTGGCCACTTGATACTCCTAACTACTCTTTCAATGTCTTCATCATTACAAAGGCATTGGCTTGCGATAATTCCAAAAAGAAAATATTCTGTTACTAACTTCTTCTTTATGAGTTCAACTGGATCTAACTGTGTTAAAACATACATAGCTTCAAAAGACACTGTTTGAAACCCCCTTCATTATATACCTTTTTTCAAAATTCATTTTTGTTATTTATCAAATTCTTTCAGTATTAAATGAAGGTTTATATCCATGTATTGGCTTTTGAAAATAGAGATAGTTATAATTTATAAACACAGATTAACAAAGGACTATTGCAGGTATGTTATACACACAGCAAAGTAAGATATGCATTCAAATTTATAGACCTACCATTTTACTTACTGAATATAAATCAAGTATTAGATAAAAAAGTTTTTAAATTACTTAGTTTTTGTATTATTATTATTTGTATAAAAGATACAGCTTAATAATAATAATAATATCTATTCTATAAGTATAAGTAAAATAGGTATATAGTTGTTCTTTACATAATCTTTCTATTTTCTACTTGAAATATGCCAAAACATTAGTTAATAAAGAATTATTCTTATTATATTTTACAGGAATACAGAAATATATAACACAAATTTAAACAATAATTACTTTAGAAAATTAAAAGTCCTTTATGTTGGATTCAATTGCCTGCAAAATGTACTTATTTAAATTATAGAAATTAAAATGTTAAAAAAAAAATAATAGCCAACCTAGACTAAAAGTGGGTGTTTTTTGAACCTTTTTTAGTTTTATTCTGTTAAAACAGAGTTTGTTTTCTAGTTTGTGAAACTGATAGCTGCCCTGCTGTCAATATGCTGCATGCTTCTCCTTGGATTTGCTGATGATGTCCTTGATTTAAGATGGAAACACAAATTACTTTTGCCTACTATAGCCTCTCTACCTCTACTAATGGTGTATTATGTTACGTTTAATTCTACAACAATTGTTGTGCCAAAACCTCTTCAGACTTGGATTGGCCGAACATTAAATTTAGGTAATTTATATTATTAAGAATGCTTCCAAATGAATATTTATATAGTTTAAAACTTTCTTTCTTGCTTTATTGTTTTTAGGGTCATTATACTATGTTTACATGGGTATGTTAGCTGTATTTTGTACTAATGCTATAAACATTCTGGCTGGAATAAATGGTTTGGAGGCTGGCCAATCCGTCGTTATAGCAATATCTATTCTTGTTTTCAATCTTTGTGAGCTGACTGGCGATGTGTGGCGAACTCATCAGTTTTCTTTATACTTCATTATTCCTTTTATTTCTACTTCATTAGCTCTTCTTAAATACAACTGGTAATTATTGAGCTTAGAAATATTGATTTAAATTATTATAATAAACACATGTATGTGTATGTTTATATATATCTTATTTATTTTATATGCATTTTTTATTTATTTGTATATTTATAGTTTTGAGAGTCAGGGGTCAGTTATCCTTTATATGGATGATGCACTTAATTATTATTTATCAATTTTTATTAGTTTGTTTAAATCTTAGCAAATTGATTTTTTAATTTTTGTTATATTTTATTATTATTGTTAATCATTGAAATTAAAATCTAATAATCAAGATTAATCAAACAGTCCATGAATAGTCAGGGCCTGCCGCAGCTTTGCACCGTTAATATAATAGACACTAATTATATAATTTTCATATGTTTCAATTTTGTTTATTGAAGAAAGGGTTACCATTTATATTAATCTTGAAGCCTTGTCGTAATTTATAATTATTTA
Source organism: Riptortus pedestris (assembly GCA_019009955.1). NCBI lineage: Eukaryota > Metazoa > Arthropoda > Insecta > Hemiptera > Alydidae > Riptortus > Riptortus pedestris. The sequence continues at coordinate 100,423,376 of CM032228.1, read as the reverse complement.
TATCTTCTTATCATATGCTAAAATGTTTTGTAGTTAATACATCATAATATTCAATAATTAACACTCTTATCGAAACATGAATTCCGTGACGTAAACCGAATAATCCGGTCGCACAGGCCTGGAAGGGTTAATAGTAATTCGCATCAACAAATCCGTTATTTTTATTTATTGGTTGAATAACTTGTGTCACATTTAATCTATTACTGTCATTTTTAATCCTTTCATTGAAATCACTGTCATATGTACGATATATAGATCGTGATGATGGGCGTTTTATTGGTCCATGGCTCGTGGAAGGCTCCATAGCAAATCATATACTATGTAAAACACACACGAAAAGAATACGAACAGTGTTACAAGCTATAATGAAAGGTACACAACATCACGACATACGTAAACCGAATTACCCCGTATCTTAGATCAGCAATACGTAGGCTGTTAACCGAAACAAGAGGTACACGAGACCGGAGAAAAACGAGCAATAGCTAGTCAAGGTCGAATGGCGTTGACAAACTATCCCAAAACACTTTCTGTGTGTAGAGGAAGGAAAGACTCACAGCTGAGGTGGAGAGCCCACCAATATTAGCAGGTCTACCAATACATGAAATATGAAAATCTTTACCGGCCTCTCAGACCGGTGTTTCGGTAAAAATTTTAATACACTTTTCAATACTTAATTAATGAATTCATTTTTAGGGAACAAATGAACAAGGCTTCTAGACAGAAAGAGAGACAAGACTCACTAGCATCTGCTGAGTTGGGGGAAAGCTTTAAACCAATCCTTTCTTTATCAATTTATATAATATATAACAATTGATGAATTGTAAATTATTAAAATATTATTTTTTAGATCAAATATAAAGGAAATCTTAATATAATGAGAATGAAATTTGATATATTGATAACTAGCTCAGATACCCGGCTTCGCCCAGGAATTGATTTGAGGCTGAATGGTGATGGTATTTTTTTGGCAAGGCTTTACTTTGCACAATATTTTGACATTTACCCGTCCCAGTGTTTAGGGTTAATACCCGTCGTTTCTATGGATTTGTTAATAATAAAATTAATTTTTTATGCAAGTCTTTACTGTCCTCCAAATTGTTGACTCTCGCTATAATTTTTAGCGTATAACGCCTTTATACTTCGGTATACGACAATAGTGTATATAAAAAAAGTTTCTCTAAATAACAAAATAAACAACTTTTGTTATGTGCATATTTGCCGAAAATGCAATAGGAAACGAAATACTACTATTATTAATTTCAGGCCTTCCTTATAACCCCCAATCCTGCCCGTTCCTAGAAATGTTAGTATGGCTTATTATAAGGAAGGCGTTAGTACTAATTCACATACCGAGTTTGGTTTAGTTCGGTTGAGTCTTTTGTGCCAAATAAAATTGTGGACTCCCGCTATAGTTTTTAGCGTATAACTCATTTATACTTCCGTATACGGCAAAAGTGTATATAGCAAAAGTTACTGTAAATAACAAAATAAACAACTTTTGTTATGGGCATATTTGCTGAATAAGCAATAGGAAACGAAACATCGCTATTTTTAATTTCAGGCCTCCCATATAACCCCCACTCCTGCCCGTCCCTAGAAATTTTAGTATGGCTTATTATAAGGAAGGCGCTAGTACTAATTCACATACCGAGTTTGGTTTAGTTCGGTTGAATCTTTTGTGCCTAATAAATTGTTGACTCCCGCTATAGTTTTTAGCGTATAACTCATTTATACTTCCGAATACGGCAAAAGTGCATATAACAAAAGTTACTCTAAATTACAAAATAAACAACTTTTGTTATGGGCATATTTGCTGAAAAAGCAATATGAAACGAAATATCGCTATTTTTAATTTCAGGCCTCCCTTATAACCCCCACTCCTATTTGTCTTAGAGAATATTAATATAGCCTAAAGTCTAAGTTGGGTTAGTAGTAATATACATACCAAGTTTCATAAAATTCGGTTCAGCCGTTTATGCGTGAAAAGGTAACAAACAAATAAACAAACAGACACCAAAGAAACAAAATGCAGTTATGGTGTCTATGACATGTGAAACGAAAAGTTATCGTGAAATTTCGAGAAAAAAATCATTGTACAGACAGAGGTTACAATTTTATGTATATATATAGAGAGAGAAAAGAGTATAATAATTATTAAATATAACTAGCTTTTTTACCTTTCATTGACAGGTTGATAAAGATAAAAGTAATATTTGCACTAAAACACCCCTTCATTTTCATCTCATAACACAAATATCCTTTCTGTCCATTCATACACTTATTATACCAGTGAAGTAAAAATAAGAACTTGGATGAATATTAATGATCTCAAGTTTAGAATGCATTAAAGAAAAAAGTCTTGCCACTTAGGGGCTGCATAGTGTAAGCAGATTTCCCATGGGCTGGAATATGACACACTGATGATCTTGACTCACCATATACTCTCTATTTCTCCCATTGTAGGAAGCCTAAATAAACAGGAATTGAAATACAAACTGGATATAAGATTGTCTGTTAAGGCTCTAGCAGTTGCAATTTTTGTTTAGTCATTACCAAACTCGATATTTAATTGTTTTAAAAAAAGAATCCAGTTCGTTAATGGCTGAAATTGGACCAGTAGGAGGGGGGGGGGATATGCAGGGGAGTTTTGAAAATTCAAAATATTTCCATTATTATGAGTCGTGTTGAAAAATTGAATAAAACCAATCTTATTGCAAATGTAATATTCTATAAATGTTATGTTTTCGGCCTTGAGTAAACCCCCACTCCTATTCATGTCATATTAACACAACGGTGTTAAATTATGAAGCATAATTAAATTATGAGGCATTATTCAAAGCCTAAATACCAAATATTGTTCTCCTTGAAATTTTACGTTTTGAGGTAAATGCAAATTTTTAGGTGACACACGTGGGAAATCTGTGTAGTTAGCGCAACCCCTGCATGACGGACTTTTTCAATTACTAGAAAGAAGAATACAAATGACATGGATAGAAGATTTGTCCTATGTGGGGATTTATATACATTTCAATACAATAAAAATATTTGAGGTTCTTATTAATCTTAGAAAAAATTGGTTTCACAAGGATTTATTAGAATAACAAATCACACATACACTACAATATACACATTTCATACAGTACAAAATCTCATTTAGTTCAAGGCTTTGTTCAATCCTAATTGTCTCTAAAATGCATTACTTATGATTAAAGCCTTGTACTGTAAAACAACTGTTTTCATTATTGAGAAAAAAATCTATAAAGTCATGATATTCTTAATGTAAGCAATTATTATTGCAATCATTATTTTACTTCAGTATCTCTTTTCTACAACATGTAATTCACTTCTTTTGATTTTAAAATTATTGGTTAATGTTTTAGGTATCCATCAAGAGTTTTTGTTGGTGATACTTTTTGCTATTTTGCTGGAATGACTTTTGCAGTCGTTGGAATTTTAGGACACTTTAGCAAGACTGTTCTGCTGTTTTTTATTCCACAAATTGCTAATTTCATATATTCTACCCCGCAATTATTTCACTTGGTGCCTTGCCCACGTCATCGAATCCCTAAGTATATATAAATTCTTTTTTCATTATTTTATATTTAGTAATGATCAAAAATTGTGTATTTTTAAGAATACCCTATTATTCTGTGTTGTCATTGTATGAGTCTTTGGGAAAAGTCTGATTTGCTTTTCTCACATAAGCCACAAAACCATACCAAAATACTAAATACTAACAAATATAATCCTCTGATGAATTAATCTAAAGAAAGGTTCAATGAAATGTATATTAATTAATTACTTAAACTAGAAAAGAGATTTTTGATGATATATCAGCTAATTTGTTAATACAGGGTGGGGCAAAAGGTATGAACCGGTTTTGTCTGGCTGACGCTCAGCTTGTGGTGGTGGGGGGAAGGTGGGCTGGGCCTCGCTAAAGGCGTGGGAGGGTATAGTTTTCAGTAGCAACCATGCCTTGGACGGGAGAGCGTCGTGGATTCGCTGTGTAGACGTGTTTTGAAAATGGCAGTTCTGTTATCGCCACTCAGAGGGCCTTCAGACTGCACTTCAATATTCCTGTTGGGGGTGACATCCCTGGAGGTAATGCAATTAGACGTTGGGCGAGGGCATTAGAGAACACTGGTTCAACAGCAACTCCTTCACCAATTGGAAGACCCAGAACGGTAAGAACCCCTGAAAATGTTATTCTGGTAAGAAATGCTATTGAACAGTCTCCCAGGCACTCAGCCCGTAGGCATGCAGTTGCTTTGGGCATGTCTAGCAGATCTTTAAGGAGAATTTTGCATGAAGATTTACATTTTCACCCTTACAAAATGGTGGTGGCTCAAGAGCTGATTCCTCGTGACTTCAAAAATCGTTTAAACTGCTGCCACGAAATGTTGGAGAGAATTCCAGCAAATTCAACATTTTTCAGCAGTGATGAGGCCCATTTTCACCTGTGTGGAGCTTCTGTTAATAAGCAGAATTTTCGATATTGGACTAATGAAAACCCAAGGGAAATTCACCAGAGGCCACTTCACTCCCCTAAAGTGACTGTATGGTGTGCAGTATCCCAGTTCGGGATTATTGGTCCTTACTTTTTTGAGGAAAATGGGCGAACCATCACTGTCACTGCCGAGCATTATGTGACAATGTTAGAAGAGTTTTTTGAACCTCAGCTGGAAGAATTAAGTGAAGCGACTAATCTGGGGGACATTTGGTTCCAACAGGACGGGGCAACATCCCACACTGCTAGGATTTCAATGGAGAAATTGAGGCAAATGTTCCCCCTGCGCCTCGTCTCTGCGAGGGGTGACGTGGAGTGGCCTGTGCGCTCACCAGATTTGAGCATTTGTGACTTTTTCCTTTGGGGATACCTAAAGGAAAAGGTTTTTAAACATCGTCCACATACCCTGGAAGAACTTAAGGACAGAATCAGGGAGGAGATCAGCTATTGGGGTGGTACACATGATACGATGTTCCGAGTAGAGGAGGGAAATTTTGAAAATTCTAAATATCTCTGTTATTATACGTCTGATGAAAAAATTGTACAGAACAAATTTATTGAAAATTTAATTGCCTATCAATGTTGTTATATATGTATTTGCTCTATCATGAATATTAACCAAAGTATTTCTATTTTTTAGTTTTCAGCCTTCATTATACCCCCACTCCTACTCATGTCATATTAACAATAAGCTGTTATATCACAAGGCACTTTATTGGCAGCTTAAACACCTCGTATTGTTTTCATTGAACTTTGAGGTACATGCAAATACATAGTGTGATGACATCACCATTTAAGAATTTACTATTGAACTCAAAAATGTTTAATTGTTCTATACTATGCTCGATATTTAGTAGTTTCATTCAATACTAAAGATCATAATTAGTTGATTGCTGAAATCGGATATGGAATAGTGGGGGTTTAGAGAGGGGAATTTAAAATATCTACGCTATTATGAGTCTGACCGAAAAATATTTCAGAACCAAACTTGTTAAACTATTGATGCTCTACAATTTTTTTCTAATCATTTCCTATTAACTCAAATATTCAGCGAGCTAATAGCACTTTCTGGTTTACAGCCTTCAGTAAACCCCCACTGCTACTCATTGAATTTTGACTTAAAAATAGAGACTATATGGTGATATGACATTACTTGTGTTTTATAGGTTGATAGACATTACTGTTGTGTTGTTAGGTGGGAAATCTGCTTAGTTTACACAGTCTCTGTATGACTGACGTTTTAATAAGATAGGATAGGATTAAGAAGTTTATTTGCCATTTTTGTCTCTAAATAAATTCCTATTGCCCGTTTGAGTAACAAACCCCAACTCTAGGTTTAAAAAAAAAGTATTATAGCAACAATACTATAGTTAAACTAAACTCGCTTTTTTTCTTTAACACATTTATTGGTCATCTCTATGTGTTTCCTGTCCCTGGAGTAACGACGAAGCTCTGTGAGTGGATGGTAGTATGTAGTATAGGTGTCTATATGTCAGGTAGTCTGAACTCCTGAAAGGGCTTCATATGAAGTGAAGCACATAGAGATGAGTAATAAATGTGTGGAAGGAGAGAAGTGAGTGTTTATTACTAAATGATCTTCTGTCGATCTATTCATAATTACACATAATTGTTGTGGGGAGTCACATCATTAATAAAAAAATTAATATTATACACATCTTAATGTTTACGAGGATATATTCAGATTCAAGTGTTCAAGTTCTAAAGTAAAGGTACCAGGTGGTAATTAGTATAGCTGCTCTATACTGCTTATAATAGAATCAATAGAGCAATTCTATTAATTGAACTATAAAAATGGATAATACTGTTAAAATATTTTAAATCAGGTTTTTCAGTTATTGGCTTTTCTATTCTTACTACTAATGGGAATGTTATCCTTAATTTTCCTCTTAAAAACTAAGATTAAATTTGTTTTTTTTTTCTCTTACATTTGCTAGCATCAATGTTAACTGCAATGTATTTCATTTTAATTATCTGGTCAGTTTATGGGGTTTTATTTTATCTTTTTTTTCTGAACTAATAGTTTTCTGTTTTATTATCTTTTGTAGAATTTGAGATGATTCCTCGACTGCTATACATGTATATGTAATCAATTCATATTTCATATATGAGGCAATCAGAATAATAGTGGCCTAACCCCAAAAAGTAAGATTTGTGTAAAACCAAGTTGGTTAGACCACTATATATTTTTCAAAGACCGCCAAAACTGTTAGTTAAAAAACAAACTGCTGCTGCTATCTAGTGAAAAAAACTTAAAAGGTGGCTTAGGCCATTAATATTTCAGCACATTATTCTGGAACAGATGTTATGGTAACTCAAATAAGCAAAATTTGAGGGTTGGGCCACTATAATACAGAGTGTGCCTCATATTACATTCGGGAATAATTTATCTAAACCTCTGTTGAAAACTGCACCTTTATTATAATTCATAAGAGTAAAAAACAGTGAGCAGTAATAAAAACAGAATTAAATAATTATAAGAAAGTGGAAAAGCTAATGTTTTGGAAATTATTAAATGGTGAAATAACAACATAAACAAAATAAAAAGAACAATTCTATAATAACTGTTTAAAAAATAATTCAATAATAAATTCAACAAACCTACTCAGTGAATTAAGAATATTGTATTGTCCAACTTGAATATTTTAAGATTAATGTATTAAAATTATTAAATGAGTATATAGTACTTGCATCTGTAGCACGTAACCTATAAATGCCAGAGCCATTGAAAATTGGACATGTGATATGCTTGTTACATTTTCCCATGTTTCTTAAATTTTATATTCTGAGAATTTGCTTCTGCTATATTTATGAAGTTCTCCTTTAGGCTATGTGAATATCCAAGGAGAGCATATTGTTTTAATAACCATACAGACCAGTTACTCATATCCATGCGTAATTTTAAAATATCTAATTTACTAATGTCCAAAACCTTAGGAAGGCAATTTTCAATGATTTTAAGTTATGTATCTCTTAGTTTCTAAATATAATATTATTAATAAAATCAAATAACATATAATATTTCGCATATTTCTTTTTCCTAACAGTTTTATTATCATTTTCAGATTATCTAAAACAGGAGTTCTGGAAGCAAGTACTGTACAGTTCCCTTTGAATGAAATTAGCCCAGTTGGGTATTTTGTATTAAAGACTTTCAGTAAATTTGGTATAGCAAAAGTTCGATTTGAAGGAAAGACTATTATATCCAATAATCTGACTCTTATTAATTTCCTTCTTATTAAATTTGGACCACTCCATGAGTCACATTTGACAATTGCACTATTATGTGTGCAGGTAATAATATAAAACTGTGTATTTAAATTACTTGTATTAATATTAATACATGTCTTTTTTGGTGTGTGAAACAAAATAACTTTGTTCTGATCCAATGTTATCTTAAAACAGCAAATGTTAGTAATGTTTGCAAAGCCATTGGGCCTTAACCTTGAGTAATATGTTAGACTCCAGTAAGGACATGGATTTATATGATGATCTCATATCAAATTAAAAAGACAAGAATTGAATCGATGGTACAGACTTCTACTAAGATTACTTAACAACAGATCTAAACTATCTTTACACAATAAACGACTGATTTATACAACAGTACTCAGACCAATATGGACATACGGACTTGAACTTTGGGGTTCCACTAAACCTTCAAATTCCTACAAAATCCAAACCCTCTAATCCAGAATACTTCGCAAAATTACAGATTCCCTATTTTACGTATTCAATTTAACTCTCCATAACGAGCTCAACATTCCTTTTGTCCATACCCTCGCCAAATCCTGATATCAGAAATTCCACTCTCTCCTACCCATACATCCTAACCCTTTAGTCGTCACTTTCATCTACCCATATTCCAGAAAACACAAGACGATGTCTGAAGCGTAAGTGGCCAAAAGATCTCCTTGTGTAGTGCTTAGTATACTTCATGTAGCCAATGTTCCCTCCAATGTGGGTATTGTCAATGGACAACTTCCCACCTCAAGTGAATAATCAAGCCAATTATTATATCATTCACATAATTTTCTTGTAATATTTATATATGTTGCAAATAAATGAATAAATATTTAAAAAAAAAAAAAAAAAAAAAAAAAAAAATATGACAGACAATCAAATCTGTTGTCAAACTCTGGTTAGAAAATGGTGCTTACTTGGAGATTACTTATCCATCCTAATTAGGTTTGGTATCATAAAGTGTATTTCAGTTGTTCTATCCAAACAAATCAGTTGTTAAACAAATACTGGAAACTAGGTTGGGAATTAAACACTTGTTACAAAATATTTGACAGTTTCTAATTTATATAAATTAGGCTGACTCCTAAAGTTGTTTGCAAAAACTTTCAGGAATTTATACGTATAACCCTATTATAACTAACATAAAGGACTGACTTTATAAGCTAGTATGGAAATATAAGTATGAAATTTTATTTTAATTTATCTCAATATATGGGAAAGAATAACTTTCCCAGAGTATGACGGTTGAAACACTAGCAAAAATTTCAATAACTAAAAGAACAGAGAGAAAAACAAACTCAACTGTGTACTACATTGCCTGTAGTATTATACAGGAGTAGGGGGGAAAAAATGGTTATCAATGATTGCAAATTAAGGAAAATCAAAGTCACAATCTTGGAATGGTCGCCATCCAGCAAATTTCAATGAGAGAAGAGGTGGTTCTTGTTTGACTACACCATAGCATCTAACTCATGGGGCAAAATCTGAACCACTTCCCTGTGTAATTGACTTCACGCTGTAACACGTATACTTACTTGAAGATGACAAAACACAAACCTACCTACAATCTGGGCACAGTACTAAATGACAAATGTACACATATGGACACTTAATTAGCATGTTTAAAACAGGAGCACCTATACAACTCATATAATCCTCACTCTCTTCCTATCTCATAGAAGAACTCTCTTCCTATCTCAGTCATAAAAATTGAATTGCAATATTGTTTTAAAAATTAATTACAATACTAATGCAAACTGATATTTGAAATTTCATGTTACCATTTGATTCATTGCTCTTGTTTAAATGAAATTTAGACAGATGTAAATCACTTTAATTGACATCAAATAAAAATGATTTAGGTAAATTGATGGTTCTGCTTCAAAATATATTTGGTAGTGTAGAAACTTTGAGACTGTAATTTAGATACTAAGAAATTTGTCCACTTACCATGTTTTTATGAAGCCATTTTGTATTTGAGTGATTTTAATAATTGTAATCTAACAATAGCTTGGATTTTTCAGGTGGTTTGCAGTGGATTAGCTTTCATTATTAGGTATCCGCTTGCATCGTTGTTTTACGACATACCTCTATCATAGTAGTTTGTATATTAATAATATTAGCTATGTAAATATAGGTTGAATTTTGTAAGTAATTTTATTGAATAGTTAAAATAGATAATTATTTTTGTGAGAAGTCATATTGAATTTTATATTTATTTTGTAAACAAATTTTTAAATATAAGTGTTTTTAATATAACAATATGATGTATTGCGCATTATATATCTGGCTCGGCACTATCTAGTTCTGACTTCGCTGGAGCCCCTAGAAAAAAAAAGTTAATTTAATGAAATCCAATTTCTGTCTACAATATTCCAAAAATAGTTGTGAAATAGAAATTAAAGTTAGCTTTATGATTATATACAGGAATAATAGAAATGTCATAATACTGACATTCTCCCTGAAAATCAAACAATTGAGACAAGTTTTTACAAAATATTTGATGAGAATTACAATAAAAAAGTCTGTTAAAAATTTCTTGTTCTTTGTTGTTGTATGTATTACTATTATGGCAATAGTTACTATAGCACAATTATATCCAACAAAAGCCTGGTTTGGGTTTTCAAGGGTTAATGTATAATATCATAAAAGCTATTTCTGGCCATAAGCTTCTTCAGTGTCCTCTGCATCATTCTTCTTGAGCTCAGATACTTCCTGTTAGCAGATTTCCCTTAAGGGAAATCAGCTATTGAGGTCGTACTCATGACGCGAGTTTCGAAAAATTTCTTCAAATGTCCATCGATCCTACCCAGGAGATGACGAAAATGAGGTCCGTTCAAAATTTTATATATATATATATATATATATATATATATATATATATATATATATATTTGTCTGTTAACACTCTAGCGGTCGCAATTTTTGTTTGATCGTTACCAAACTCGGAATTTAATCGTTTTATGTAAAAAGGAAGATCAAGTTCGTTAATGGCTGAAATCGGTCTAGTGGGAGGGGGGGTTTAGAGGGGGGATTTTCGGAAAATTCGAAATATCTCCGTTATTATGCGTCGGATCGAAAAATTGTATAGAATCAATCTTATTACAAATTAAATTTACTATAAATATTGTTCTATACATTTATTCCCTATCTTGAATATTAACCGAGATATTTGCATTTTTATTAAATTTGGGCCGGTAACGGATTTTTGAGTTTCCCGCCAAAACCTAGTTCGGCCCTTTGCCATAAGTGTTGGGCTCTTGTATGAAGATTTCTCTATTGTATTACTTCACGTGGGAAATCTGCTTAGTTTACGCAGCCCCTGCGTGACGGACTTATTTAAAGTATAAGCAAGTCTGTTTGAGAAGGCTGATCTATTGGACACTGAAGATAAACCTCATGATCAGAAATTTTTTTGCAGTAAATAAATTAAGAAAAGATGGCAGATCTATAGGGGAAAAGAACAATTTGATTTTAAATCAGTATATTTCATACAAACTTTTTACATGTTTCTCATGAAATGTGTATACGTAACTATATTTAGAACTCATATACAGATGGATAACCTTCAGCTAGGTTGTTATATATAACATTGGTATGAACTGTATTACAGTCACCTGTAATTTGGTCCAAATAAAATGAAACTGTGCAATATCACTGTTCATATTTTAAATGAACAAACATCCACTAATTATTGGGACTGACAAAAATATTAATTTAATAAAAATTTAATGAATAAATGATATATTAAGAACACAATTTATGTTTTCTATTCATGAAGTTAACTATTTCATTTCCTTGAAATGTGTCCTTTTCAAAAAAGGTGAATCTGAAGTTATAAATATATTAGGCTTCCCAAGGAAGAATAACAGACAATAACATGATCTATCTTAGTCAGATTTTAAAATTGACCTTCACAGCACCATTGATTTAACAGTTTTATATATGGAAAGATTTATCTTTTCTGTAAATCAATTTTTGACAAGGACCCATCATTATTCCTTTTGTCATTGTGTAAATGGCTTTACTAGCAGGAGGCTGTCAAATGTAATAAAATAGGTGTTCAAGTTTATAGAAATGCTCCTGATGGGGTATCAGTGAAGATGTGAAACTGGTAAAACAATAAAGAATTGAAATGAAAGTTGCTTTTTTTTTTCTTTTTGCCCTTCTGCCAAAAGCCCTGAAAGAAAATTTAGGTCATTCAAAGATTAATGAAAACCTCCAATTATGGGAGCATTAACTAAAAACTTGATAGAGAGTGATCATTTTAAGCAGATGATCAAAATTGTTAAACCGCTAATGAACTTAAATGTCCATACAATTTTATTGGCTGTATCTAGATTGACTAGAACATTCAATTAGAGTGGCTTATTTCTGTTTATTATTATATCTATTAAATATGAAAGGTGCCTATCAAATTATCTTCCTGTGCATTATTCTTTTTAACCTTTTTCTACAGCTTAACAGTAATGACACCGCTCATCTATAAAAGCTGTCCAGTTCGGCCATCAGTTTAGTTTGTTCTTAGTTCTCTTCAAGTGAATAACAGTGCGTTCAGTGCAGCTTTAGTGAACAGAGCTTTTAGTTTTGGTACAGTGTTTTATGTAAAGAACAATGCAGTGCCGTATTTTTATGAACTTCAGTGATCGTGAGTTATTGCAATAAGAAGTGAAGTTATCAGTGCATACTATGAGTAATAGTTAAGAATAATTTACCAAGTGTGTAGTGCATTGTCAAATATATTGTGCAGTGATAAAAACTCTTATGTTTTTAATAACAACCTTGTGTGTTTAATTTTGCAATCCAAAAGGACTCTAATAAACAACGTTTATTATTTTTGTAATAAACATTATATATATATATATATATATATATATATATATATATATATATATATATATATATAAACAATTTTGAACGGACCTCATTTTCGTCATCTACTAGGTAGGATCGATGGACATTTAAAGAAATTCTTCCAAAATCACATCATGTGTACAACCTAAATAGCTGATTTCCCTAAAGGGAAATCTGTTAAAGCATTGCTATTAATAAAACAATATTGTTGCATATTTTTTAGAACAAAAAAGTTCGTACTGGGCTCATAAGTGTGTGACTTTAGTTCCATACAGGAAGTGTTAAGGTATATATTGAAAAATGAAATTTGACTAATCATAGACTCAATGGAAAGAGATATTATTATATTGTCTAATACTCAATTTTTTTACATTTGAGGCAATAAAAAAAGAATTCAGTCCACTTCTGCTACTCTATAAAACTTGATATGGCTACAAGGTCCAACTCATATATAGTTCCTTCCTCTGTCTAAATATGAGGACCCTCTTTAGCTATTGATGTTGAATTCTAGAAGCAAATTTAAAGCATGACTTAAAATTACTTGATGCCAAAATTAAAGTCAATTCAACTATGGATGCATTTGTCTTTATAGTTTGTAACACCCTACTCTAACTATCACAATTTTTATTTGACCATCACCAAACTGGATATTTAGATGTTTCATGGGAAACCGAGGATAATTTTGTTAATGACTGAAATCAGACTGAGATAGTGGGGGATTAGAAAAGGATTGAAATGTAAAATCCCACATCTTTCTGTTATTGTATGTAAATCAGAAATGTTAAATAACCAATCTTGATGATAAATTTATTTTTTCATTTATAAGAAAAATTGTTATTATTTTCAGCCATCAGATGAGATATCTCATGTGTAGCTTAAATTTCCAGACCTATCTTCATAGGGTTCTTACTGAGGAAGGGATGGAGGATAGAAGTGAGATGATGATATGAGTGTGCCCAGAATACAGTAAATCTGGTTTAGAGTTATTCTAGACTTATATATTTATTCATTGTTACCTTCGCCTTCCTCTTCTTGGACATCTTCGGTTGCTGGACGTTTTTCAGATTCCTTCTTTCTTCTGAGTTCATCCAGCACCTCAGTGTCCCATTGATCAGTTTGCCATAAAATCTTATCATCCAAGTAGTATTTGTCATATTGTGCTATATCCTTAAAGAAATCAAGTTTGTACACATCTCCACATGGTGGAGGTGTAGGGGGTGGTGTTTCGGACATCTCAGAAGGTGGGTATTCAATCGGCTTGGGTTCTGGTGGTAATCTTTCAGGTAAGTGCGGCGTTACCTATAATTGTTTGCATTAAATTATAAAAATCATGTTGACAGTTATATTAAGTAGAAATAAATAATAGTACTCAAAACATAACAAAAACTAAAAGCGAAAGCAGTCCAATATTCATGTTACATTCTTACACTTGTAACAGCAGGGCTTTTGTACTAAAAGTTAAGTTTTAATCCAGGGATGGCATACTAAATTTTATTTAGCTCTGTTCATGATCATGTTAGGCATCAATCCTTTTCTCAGTGTTGTCTCTGCATCGTAAAACAATTTAGCAACTACACGAATAAGGAGGTAGCAAAGTTTAGCCTCAGATGCTACAAACATGACAGGAAGCATCTTGTGGACGACCCAACTTTCAACTTATTGTTGACTAGTCATGGGCTGCTGAGACAAAGAATTTGACCACCATTATTCTGTAATGCTTCATTTTTAGTGATGATTGTTTTAAGAACCCTAATAGATTCATCACTGTATCCGGTAAAATCCTATTCTCTTTTTCACAACAAGCATTTGTATTTCCTAAAGTGGTGAAGGCACCTGATCCTAATGTTCAGCTCACCTCTGCAGGCTGGCAAGAAATGTGGTTCTATCTTTCTTAGTAACACTAGATTAGCAGTTAAAATTATAATTTATTTAAGACAAATTTATTCACTGCAGGTAAATATATAGTACAGATTTTCATTAAACTAAATGCAGTAATATCATTTCTGAAGGTAATAAATATGAATTTAAATGGAAATCTCAACAACTGGAAATAGTCCTAAAAAAGATATCTCCCTCCCCCTTTACATTCATAGAACTATAATTTGCAATATTTACAGGATAATTAAAGGGAAGAGACAATAGAAATACTGGCCAGAATAAAAAAGGGGAGAATGAAGAAGAAAATTATTATCTGCTGGTGCCTCCTAGAGCTAGTAAATACAAAAATGATATAAAGTAAGAATCAGAGAAAGTAGACTCAACCTCAATGAGAGAAGGGCGAGAAGAAAGAGTGTTTGAGGTATAAAGAAGGTTTCTAGGAGATATGGCCCATAAATATACTATGAACAATAATGATTTTATTTCTCTTGGGATCACTTTGAATTAAATGAGGGAGAAATTTCATGAAATGGAATTTCTAAAAAGGATATATAAAAAATTTATTGAAACAGGTGTGGAGCCAGAAAGATACCTGTCAGGTGTTAAAGAGGCAACTAACTAAGTACTTGCTATAAAGTTCACTTCTGGGTAGTGCTGGAGCTTTGAACCCAACTTAAACAGGAAAGGCATAGTGCTTTTAGCACTTGGCGGGAAGAAATTTAACTTCAAGATATTGAACAGTATTATTAAACCCTGAGTTAGCCTTTGCATTTGCTTTCTTGGTTGTGTGTATTTCTAATCACCCGCAAACTTGATCTATGGATCTCCCAGTTTGGTGGGATGTGCATTATCCTCTATAACATAGATCACAAAGCCAATATACCCCAAGCTACATATTACGAACACTTTATAATACGACTACTCTTAATCTAGCCATTGGCTGTTGAAACTATTATTTACCTCTCGTGGCCTCCATATAGGGATTATTTTGTGCCCTTCTTTTTCAGCTTCCTCTTCTGGAGCTACACTCTCCTCATCTGCTATTGGCATTTCCATGTGAAGGTAAAAACCATGTTGCATAACATTACTTTTAAAACTAAAACACCCTTTCCCAACTGGCTAAAAAAAAAAAATAATGTGCCAGTTTTATAAAATTATTATATAATAAGGATTTTTTAAATGTTCAGGGCCCAAATAAATAACTCACCAATCAAAAATATGCACTTACTTCTTCATTCCTAAATATATGTTTTGTTATGTTCATTATAGGTATATCTAAATTTTATTCTGAAAGTTATTGTACTAAATATTTCTAATATTCCATACTCTACTTTAGGAGTCAAGTCAGGTTTATGTGTATTTCCACATCACATTATGTTTTTAATTATTATTTGTTATCGTTTTGCAGTAGTTAAGGTCTTTTGATGACAAGGGCTAGCATTTTTTTTTGTCCACTTCTTCTTGAAATTTATATTTCTGAACAGTAAAGGCCCTTGTAATAGTCTCAATATTTTTAAAAAGATTGTAATTTAATACACTGGTCATAAGCCATCAAACTGTTACCATTACCTTTCATGGGTGCAAAAAAGGTTTCCCTATTAATGCATGTGGGGTTATTATTATTATCCAACCGTTGCCTGCTTCTGTGATTATCTTTTTGTATCTATTTTTCATCACGTATTAGGAGCAAATTAAAAAATGATTCACTTTCAAACTATAAAAGATCATGTGCCACCCACTGGTCCAACAGTTTGTGCAATAGTATTAAGGTGTTGCATTAATGTTTTGCAAGTTCCCTACTTGTCTAAAATGGGTTGGCATTTACTAAAACCTTTAACTCACTCACTTTGTTTCTGCCCTCCCATGACGAACTTATATTGCTGGATTGAAATCTAGAAAATCACTGATAAATAATTCTTTCATATGATTAATCATCACCAAAAGAAAATAAATGTTTTGAAAGGTCCCAAAAGCATTGTTATATTTAAATTCATATCTATTTATTATATGTAATTTCTCAGATTCCATTGATTAAAAGAAAGTTTGCCAGGATATTTTTCTATAAACTGATTGATTTTACGTAAAATTGAAAGAAAACAGAGTACAAATAAATTTAATGTTCATTATGGGCTTGTAAACAAAAGATGGATTTTTGCTTTAATAATTTCATTAAAATACAAAAATGTTACATTTCATCCATTTCAAACCAATGCCTTCTTATCTTTTTTACATTTTATTTATCTAGTTATTTTGATTCTTACAAAATTATCATATATCAGATATTATTATTACTATTTATTAATATCCCCGTTTTGCTACTGTGGCTAATTGGGACGGGTTATCTACTGGTTACCACCCTTTTCTAGCCAGTGTGGGACTCAGGATATTATTTAATGAGTTCTTTATTAAATAAATTCCTATTGCCCAGGAGAAAACCAAACTCGCCATCTTGGTTTACCATATGAAAAATAAATAAATATTATGGGCATAGAGTATTACCAAGTTATTTTTCCATATTCCATGATATCTATAAACTGGAGTAATTAATTGACCAGAACCATCCATTCTTCCAGCTTTCCAAAGGCCCAAATAACTTGCTCCCGATTCTTTGTATTTATAGAGACCAAGGCCTTCTTTTTCTCCATTCCGCCATTGTCCTTCATATGAGTCTCCGTTTGGATAATGGTACATTCCATAGCCATGCCTAGAGTCAGCTTTCCACTCTCCTGTTATAAAATATGAGTTTAGTTTGCCAGAATAAGTAAGTTATTAATTATGTCACATTCTGTTTTCAGAGATTGCTCATAAGAGAAATCAGATATAGAGGTTGTGCCCAAGACACAATTTTTGAAAATTTCTTCAAATCTCTACCAATCCTATGGAGTAGATAATGGAAATGAGGACCATCTAACTTAAAATTGTTAATCGTTGGATTGAAAAAAATTTGGTTTTCATTATCAGCCTTCAGTAAACCCCCAATTTTCACTTAAGCCTTTATGTTACACTTTTTAACCAGCTTACATTTCAAGTGCTACATAGGATAATTATCAGAGAAATCTCTCTCTCTCTCTCTCTCTCTCTCTCTCTCTCTCTCTCTCTCTCTATATATATATATATATATATATATATATATATATATATAATTGTAACTATGTGCATTTATATTATGTAATATGTTACATATTATTACATACATATGTAAATATATACATATATTACATACATATGTAAATGTATACATATATTACATACATATGTAAATGTATACATATATAACATGCATATGTAAATGTATACATATATTACATGCATATGTAAATGTATACATATATTACATGCATATGTAAATGTATACATATATTACATGCATATGTAAATGTATACATATATTACATGCATATGTAAATGTATACATATATTACATGCATATGTAAATGTATACATATATTACATGCATATGTAAATGTATACTTATATTACATGCATATGTAAATGTATACTTATATTACATGCATATGTAAATGTATACATATATTACATGCATATGTAAATGTATACATATATTACATGCATATGTAAATGTATACATATATTACATGCATATGTAAATATGTGCATTTATATTCTGGTGATCACAGGATAAAATAAAATATCTAAAAATTCCTTAAACATTAGGTAATAAGGTTTATATCATAGTTTGGAGGGTTTATATAAATAAATGTAAATATATTTTGATTATCCCAAACATTGAGGTTGTACCCATGGTATTTTTTCAATATTTTCTATTGGTCCTACCAAGGAGATTAAACTAAAATCCAAATTTATGTATTGCATATCTGTTGACACTCCTACAGCTACACTCAATATTTAAGGATTTCACATGAAACCAAAGTTGAATGAGATGAAAACAATATTGGTTATTTAAGCCTAAAATGAAGTGGTTCAAGATATAACAGCTTATTGTTATATGACTTGAGGGGGTTTACTGAAACTTTTTTTTGATCCGGCTTATATATATATTTCTCTGTAAATTTGAAATAACTCTGCTATTATAAGTCAGATTGAAATTGTATAGAACCAAGCTTATTGTAAATTGAATTACCTATAACCGTTGTTATATACATATTTCCCCTATCTTGAATATTAACTGAGTTATTTGGATTTTTTTAGTTTTATATGTATACACACACACACGCACGCGCGCACACACACACACAATATATAATTTTGAACAGGCTCCATTTTCATCATCTAATAGATCGGATCAATGGATGTTAGAGAAAATTTTCCTAAATTGGTGTCCTGAATACAACCTCAATAGCAGTTTTACCTTAAGGGAAATCTGTTAAAAAAACTTGTTATGTACAGCTTCACTATGCACAATATTTTTAGAATTCCCGTCTCCTGTGTAAGTATCTTTTTTCAAAGCATAGACCATATATTTCATAATCATGGTTAGTCTTGAATAATAAAATTTGCTTTCCGGGAAAGCGGTCCAAAGCACAATGATGACAACTATTTTATATACATAATAATCTCTATTAAAAGTACTCTTTTATCTTGTTTCTACTTTGTTGTACAACAAAAGTACACATAACAAAAATTACTTCAAATATAAGAATAAGCAGCTTTTGTTATAGGTACAATTGTCATTGTGTTTCAATGTCCTCTCCAGTGCCGAAGGGTTTTTTCAATGAATGTAATGTACTTCAGAACTGAAGAGGTGGAAGGTAAGCCA
The DNA here is from genome assembly GCA_019009955.1 of Riptortus pedestris. Classification (NCBI taxonomy): domain Eukaryota; kingdom Metazoa; phylum Arthropoda; class Insecta; order Hemiptera; family Alydidae; genus Riptortus; species Riptortus pedestris. Next base: position 100,404,135 of record CM032228.1, on the reverse strand, counting down.
AGAAAAATGTAGTGCAATTGAGAATAATGTTTCCGAGGAAAGAAAGGTGTTTTTATTGGTGAACCTTGCCATTACACTATGAAGGAAAAAAAATATGTGTATGTATGTGTATATATATATATATATATATATATATATATATATATATATATATATATATATATATATATATATATATGTACACACATACACGTACTCGTATTTATTCATATTTATTCTTGGGCAAGAACATACATATGGCATACAAATTTAAAAAATATTAACCTTCGTATTTGGATCCATCTGGATAATAGAATGCACCTATGCCATCCTTTACTCCTTTGTGATAGTGGCCATTGTACCTTGCACCGTTCTTGAACACATATAATCCCAAGCCATTCCTCATACCTTGGAAGTACCTGCCTTCGTAGTAATCCTTGTTGGGCAAGAGTGCCCTTCCAACACCATGTCGCTGGCATTTCTCATTCCTTTGTCCTTCATATTCCTGAAATCATTTTACTTTTATCTTCTTAATAACACATATATTTATATATTATATTATATCAAGCGAATTGTAATGAACAACTTTTAGGATGATATGTTATGGAAATCAAAATTGCTCGATATAATAGCACTGGATTATTGAATATTAATATTATTATTATTTATTAACGTCCACTTTTTGCAACTCAGGCTAATTGGGACGGGTTATCTACAGTTTACCATCCTTTTCTAGCCAGGGTGGGACTTCGGACGTTATTTAATGAATTTCGTCACTAAATAATTTCCTTTGCCCAGGCGAGAATCAAACTCGCCACTCTAGGTTTATCATGTGAAATTAAGGCCAAGGTGGATTATTGAAGGATTAATAAAATGTAATCCAGACACCATGCATTCATGACTTCTTTGTACTCCTATTTAAGTATATAAATGCAATGTTTGGTTGCACTTCATTTAAAATTATTTTGTCATGCATTATTCCAATCCATTAGATCGAAACATGTCATAGGATGTAATCAATAATTTCAATTTCAGCCATTAACGAACTTGATCTGTTTTTTTTTACTTAAAACGTTTAAATATCCAGTTTGGCAACGATCAAACAAAAATTGCGACCGCTAGAGCGTTAACATATATATATCCGTTACTATAGGTCGGATCAAAACATTGTATAGAACCAATCTTATTGAAAATTAAATGTACTATTAATATTGTTATATATATTTATTCTCTATCTTGAATATTAACCTAGATATATTCATTTTTCAGCCTTCAGCAAACCCCCAATTCTACTCATGTTAATAAACAATACTCTGTTATGTAATAAACAACATTATTTGAAGCTTAAATATCATAAATTGTTTTCAAGAGGCCTTTATTATACGAGATAATTGCAAATATGTTATCCTGACCCCGCCCCCTCTTCTTAAGTTCTTGGACTACTGAAATTTGATTGATTGAGATAAAAATTATTCTGATCATTCTGATCCATTATAAATTACAGTACTATAGTAAATAGTTTTCAATATAATTAATATGTTATATTCTGATATATTTCTGTAATTCTTTTTCTTTCCAGTGAGAAGTAGGCACACCTGTTTGTTTACATTTCAGGTGCTTCCCATCTGGAGGTTTCTTATTATCGTTTGTATTTATTCACTTGATGTTGACAGTGCTATTGTTTTACCAGTATGTAGATTTATCTATTGTTAAACATCACAAGGGAAATCTGCTTAGTTTACGCAGCCCCTGCGTGACGGACTTTTTCTTTAGATCATATATTTTGGCTGTTTTGAAATATATTTAACTGTCTATGATATCAACCAGATAATTTTATTTATATTATTTATTCTTCATTACATCATTTTTTTTTTTTTTTGGTCTTTGTACTCTTAAATTATTTTTTTCTGTATTTCGTTCTCCTTTAGGTGGCATATAACAATCTGAAATCGAAGAACCTAACTTCATCTGTACCCGATCCTCATCATCATTCTTTTTTCCCTGAAGCCACTCGAGATACTACTCGTGAAGTTGAAGGTAAAGTATGGATGTTACAGATATTGAGCTGGTTGACTGCGAGTTTAGGAGAGGGATTGTGGGTGGTCAGTCATGAGGGGAACACATTTTTGAAGAAAGTGTATATATCTACTAGCTTAGATACCCGTCTTCGTCCGGAAATTCATTTGAGGCTGAATGGTAATGGTATTTTTTTGGCATGGCTTTACTTTGCAGAATATTTTGACATTTACCCGTCCCAGTGTTTAGGTTTATACCCGTCGTTGCTGTGGATTTTTTAATAATAAAATTATTTTTTTATGTACGACTTCACTGTCCTCCATATTGTCATATTTCCCGTCTCCTGTGCATTATGCATAGCTTTGAATTATTAAGGTCAAAATATTAACATAGATTTGAATTTGAATTTTTCCAGGTGAGGTACGAGGTAGTTCATATTGGAAAGAATTGATGAGCATATCAATATTTCTACACAAATTATTTGCTTCATACATTGTTCCCGAAAAAATGTATAAAACAAAAGATTTTCGTCATGTCCTGGGTAGGATCGATGGACATTTGAAGACATTTTTCGAAAATCATGTCATGAGTACGACCTCAATAAAAATAATGAGTTGCTCATCAATTCATCTCCTCTTTGGAACAAATACTTTGGTCAATATAAATCATAATCATGGAAAGCATTTATCATTAAGTTCCAATAATGAGGTAGCTTTGCTCGGGAAATATTTAAACTGAATAATGAGTGAATGTTATTCATTTCAAGACTAAGCCATAATTACAAATCCTGTATTTACCTTTTAGAAGATCTCCCTCAAGGGAAATCAACTATTGAGATTGTACTCATCAAATGTCCAATGATCCTACCTTGTAGATGTCTATAAAAGTCCATCACGCAGGAGCTACTTTAACTAAACAGTTTCCCACGTATTTGCATTTATCTCAAAACTTAAAAGTTCAATGAGAACAATATTTGGTATTTAATCTTCAAATAAAATGCTTCATAACATAATAGAATATTGGTAATATGAGATGAGCAGGAGTGGGGCTCTACTGAAGACCGAAAACTAAAAAATGCTAATACCTCAGTTAATAATCAAGATAGTGAAAAAATGTACAAAACAACATTTAAAAACATTACATTTCCAATAAGATTGGTTCTATAAAATGTTACGATCCGACGCATAATAACGGATATATTATGAATTTTCAAAATTTGCTTAGTGGTAGTAAGTGAAAGAACACGAAAACGTAAACGTTGATGGACGCGCGAAGTACTAGCAGAAGGGCCTAGATTCGGTAAAGCTCTATTAAGTAAATTAAGACTGGAAGACGCAATGGGTTTTCGGAATTTTACCCGGCTGACGACTACTGATTTTGAAGACTTGCTTCTGATGGTTGGAAGAATAATAATGAAGCAAGATACAAAGTTTAGGGAAACCATCCCAGCTTCTCTTCGACTGGCAGTCACACTGCGCTTAATTGCAAGTGGAGACTCATTCACGTCGAAGTATTTTTTTTTCGCTCCCGGTTGAATGATGTTTTTAAATTATGAATTTTCTTTTCTACGGCACTGTGACATTGTACTTTGCAGCCAGAGATTCGAGGGCACTCTTTTTTTCACCCGCTTTTTATAATGAGGACTCGTAACATCCCACAAACAATAAGATACGTGGTAATCTTCAATAAGACTCATTACTTTTTCATTAGGCCACATGTTTCAAAGTAACTAGAACACGAAAAATTGAATAAACAGCCGAACCACACCACTCGGCAGCTGGAAACAGAGTGAAGATGCCTAGTCTCTAGGCGCTGAGTACGTCCACACTGTCAAAATGTCGCGCAATATGTCTAAGTTGCATTAAGTCTCCCATTCCAATCGGGAGACCATAGACCTGCGATTTTTGGTCTCGCAACAAGCCCGTAGACGGAAGTTGGTCTATAGACCTGTCTGCGTAGACAACCTGAGACACGTCTCAGAGACCAAAATCGCGCAACATGTCTACTAGTGTGGACTAGGCTAGTATCGTCTATTACTTTCCCGTCAAAAGATTACCCGAATCGACCGGACCAAAAAGTGGCTTGCAGGAGCCGTCTGTTTTTCTCCTCACAACTTCCGCTACCTCATGTGCAAATTCAACATTGTTTTGTTTAAATTATTGTAATTCTGATACATTTTATATAATCACGACTTAGCTTAGATTAACCTGCTAACCGAGCGTGACTCATAAATACGCCAAACGTAAACAATATCGGATACGGGTAGGACTTATGAATACGTCCTTAAAATATATAGGGCCGGCAGTATATTTTCGAACAACAAATGTATTTGTCATTCATACATGTCTCGAAATGAATTGAGACACGGAGGGAATCAATTTTGTGCCAGGAATTTTTAATTTGATGTTTCCATTTTTTTTTTGTATATTTGTTTGTAATTCTGTATTTTCTTTTGTGCTTTAAATAATAATAATAATTAATTATTATTTATTTATTAACGTCCACTTTTTGCAACTTAGGCTAATCGGGACGGGTTATCTACAGGTTACCACCCTTTTCTAGCCAGGGTGGGATTTTAGGACGTTATTTAATGAATTTCGTCACTAAATAATAATTAAACTATATATATATATATATATATATATATATATATATATATATATATATATATATATATATATATAGTTTTCATTTAGTTGAGCATAAATGAAAAAATAATATGAAATTACGTCCTCCGGGCATGACGTACTGACACGTCCTATTGAAAGGGTTCGCGGCAGTTCTATGATGCGTAATTAAAAATGATATTCCCCTGTTAACAAGTTTAGAATGTGTGGTGGGGGGGGGAGTAATAACCTTCTCACTAACCCGTATCATACTTTAAATGATTAAATAAACCTAAAAACATGTAACTTCAGTTGACATAATAGACCATTATGAAATAAAGTTTAATGAATTCTTATCAATTGGTTCACATATATAGTTTTATTTACCAACTTGGTCTAAAGAAACATTTTGCAGGAAAAGAACAGAAAACTAATTTTATTGATATTTATTTCTAATCGGCCTTTCAATTTACTTCGTTTGTAAAAATATTAATGTAGCCTAAAGATCAATTCGGCTTTCCTAAACCACAAATATCGAGTTGACCGTTTATCAGCATATCTTTTATTAATTATTATTTGACAAAAACGTATATAATAAAAATTAAATAAGAAAATAAATAACTTTGCTAAATTATATTTGCACAAAAACAAATAGGAAATTAAATATGTCAATTTTCCGTCTTACAGGCTTCCCTTACAACCCCACTCCTGGTCTTTCCAAAAAAAAAGATAATATATCTTATAATCAAGGTTGTGTTAACGCAAACTCATAAGAAAGTCGTTGAGTTCATTCTGAGGTGTCAGGTAAACAGCTTGTACCCATTACAATAGATGACTCCGGCTATAGTTTTTTACTATACATCTTGATTATGCGTTATACGGCAAATGTATATATAGCAAAAGTCACTTTAAATATCAAAATGAACTACTATTGTTAAGTTTTCACTTGGCGAAAAACCGAAAGGAAACGAAATATCACGATTTTTCATTTCAGGAGTCTCCTATAACCCCTTACTCCTGTTAATCTCTGAGAATATAGCCTAAATTCTAAATTGATTTAGTTGTAATACGAGTACCAAGTTTCATAAAATTCGTTTAGGCGTGAAAAGGTAAAAAACAGACGCCAAAACCAAAAATTGTGATATCGTTTCAATTCCATGTGAAACGAAAAAGTGTCGTGAAATTATGAGGAAATGTGTGGACAAAAATTACAATTTTATATAGTCGATAGATAAAATGTTTTTACTCCAATAGTGTCCTCTTCCTCCTCGCCCCTCTCTCCTTCCATTTCCAACTCTGTATCGGACATGTTCTTGTTTCTTAATAAGCTTTTATTGATAGGTAGCTATTCAATTTATTTACACAAGTAGTCACTCTCCCTAACTCTAATTGATTCGTTATACTGGTAAAGACAATTTTTTTATACTAGCTCATGAAAGGTGCTCAATAAGTAATTATTAAATGTATTCACTAGCAGTATTTGATAAACAGTGGTAATTAACAGTGTACAGTTTCAAACGACCTCTTTCACATATGCTGTTGTATATCTTTCACATATGTTATTAGAAGTTAAAATAATCTAAGGATAGTGTTCAGTCGTACTTCCGCTTACTTAGTTCACTAACCGGCCGTACATCAGGAGGTCGCCGTGGGCGGTGGCCAAGAGCGGAAACTGCAGCGCTAGCGTACAGGATGGAGCGCTGGTTCTAGGCTGGGCTGCCTTTATGGATTCTAGCGTTCCGGTACGACATGCTTGTGATCTACTCCCCAAAAAAGGTGAATACTTGTTAATGACTGTCTCATGGTTAATGGGTGTTTTTGTGTTTGCTATTCCAATTGGACAGATAAGAGACATAATTGCTACAGCAACTCGATCACAAACAGAGTACAGAAAGGATCTCCGCACCGAAGATAGCCTCGATAACAAACCTAGTACAGAAAGGATCTCCGCATCGAAGATAGCCTCGATCTCAAACCGAGTACAGAAAGGATCTCCGCATCGAAGATAGCCTTGATCTCAAACCGAGTACAGAAAGGATCTCCGCAACGAAGATAGCCTCGATCACAAACCGAGTACAGAAAGGATCTCCGCATCGAAGATAGCCTCGATCACAAACCGAGTACAGAAAGGATCTCCGCATCGAAGATAGCCTCGATCTCAAACCGAGTACAGAAAGGATCTCCGCAACGAAGATAGCCTCGATCTCAAACCGAGTACAGAAAGGATCTCCGCAACGAAGATCGCCTCTATCACAAACCGAGTACAGAAAGGATCTCCGCATCGAAGATAGCCTCGATCTCAAACCGAGTACAGAAAGGATCTCCGCATCGAAGATAGCCTCGATCTCAAACCGAGTACAGAAAGGATCTCCGCATCGAAGATAGCCTTGATCTCAAACCGAGTACAGAAAGGATCTCCGCATCGAAGATCGCCTCGATCACAAACCGAGTACAGAAAGGATCTCCGCATCGAAGATAGCCTCGATCACAAACCGAGTACAGAAAGGATCTCCGCATCGAAGATAGCCTCGATCTCAAACCGAGTACAGAAAGGATCTCCGCATCGAAGATAGCCTCGATCTCAAACCGAGTACAGAAAGGATCTCCGCAACGAAGATAGCCTCGATCACAAACCGAGTACAGAAAGGATCTCCGCATCGAAGATATCCTCGATCTCAAACCGAGTACAGAAAGGATCTCCGCAACGAAGATAGCCTCGATCTCAAACCGAGTACAGAAAGGATCTCCGCAACGAAGATCGCCTCTATCACAAACCGAGTACAGAAAGGATCTCCGCATCGAAGATAGCCTCGATCTCAAACCGAGTACAGAAAGGATCTCCGCAACGCAGATAGCCTCGATCTCAAACCGAGTACAGAAAGGATCTCCGCAACGAAGATAGCCTCGATCACAAACCGAGCACAGAAAGGATCTCCGCATCGAAGATCGCCTCTATCACAAACCGAGTACAGAAAGGATCTCCGCATCGAAGATAGCCCTAACAGATAGATCTCATTTTTTTTTTAGATCCTTGGTCCCACCCTGGCTAGAAAAGGGTGGTAACTTTTGAGGAAGGTCTAAGTTCAACAAAAGGGTTTTGAGACATTTATTTTGCTTGAATAAACCATTGATTGATTAGCATTGTCAAAAAACCAGCAAAACTGAAAGGGGTTTCTAAATTTTTAATTTCAAGAGGTAAACCAGATTCTCCAATGAATTCACGTCCCTCAGGAGGCTTGAATTTATTTCTATCTCACTTTATTGTTTCCCTAATATTCTCTCATTTTTTTTTTTTACTCGGAATTTGTTGGCACTCATTATTATGAAAAGGCTTTCTCCTACCTTGTGTGTGGGTGACTACTGCTCCTCAAGGAAATGGAGGTAAATCAACAAGCAACACAAAAAATTAAGAAACTCTTTTCCTTAAATGTATTCCATTTAATTCTATACTCAAGGCTGGAAACTAAAACATGAAAATATCTCGTCTAATATTCCAGGTAGGAATGAGATGTATATAATAACATTTATAGAAAAGTTTCATTCAGAGTAGCTCTATACAATTTTTCGACGACGGAGATATTTTAAATTTTCCACAGGTCTGATTTCAGTCATTCACGAACATGATCTTTAGATTTACAAGATACGCTTATATATTAAGTGTTGTTATAATCAAATAAAAATTGTGAGCGTAATCGCTACAAATTGTGTGACACCAAAAAAACAAATAAATAATGTCCTCAATAGTTTTATATTTCCCGTCTCCTGTGCATGTACTTTTTTTATAACGTAATGGGCCATATTATTCATAATCATAGGAAGTATTCTGTCTTCCAAGCCATGTATGAATTAAAGCTCCTTTCCCTTGATGTGGTACAAAGCCAAACGACAGCTGTTTTAGGTACGTCATAATACTCTTTTGTAAGTCTCGATTGTAAACTGTATATTCATATTGGTACATAGTGTGTTCAGTAAATTATATCATAAATTAACGGAGCAGAGTTAATAAATACCAGAAATACCTGGGTGCATCTCCACAGCGTTCATAGTTTTAAATTATTTATTTAAAGGTATTTAACTATTCAAAAGTAGTTTGTTTCATGTTAATAATAATGTTATTTTGGATGAGAACCAAAAGGAGTGTATGGCATTGGTCGGGCAGATGTAGATAACATACTACGTCATTGAACTAGTCTCCAAGAACTAATAGAATAGCCCATTCATAGTCATTTTAGCAGATTTCCCTTAAGGCAAGTCAGCTATCAAGGTACTCATGACACGATTTTCGAAGCATTTCTTTACATATTCATCGATCCTGACCTAGAGATTCAGAAAATGAGGTCCGTTCAATATACATCTTTATATATACAATTTTACTGTACTTGTGTATGACCTAAACTGCTGGATCGATTTAAATGAATTTTTTTGTATGCGTTTGGGTGACGCCCTGGATGGTTTAGATTCACAAATCAGCCCAGAGGATAGAGCAGGAGTGGTGGTTGTAAGGGAGGCCTAAAATTAAAAATAGCGATATTTCGTTTCCTATTGGTTTTTCGGCAAATATGCACAGGATAAAAGTTGTTTATTTTGTTATTTAGAGTAACTTTTGTTATATTCACTTTTGTCGTACAGGGTGTCCAGAAAGAGTATCGGGTATTTGTAAGTTCAATGAAACAAAAATTATTTGTATGGAATAAAAAAGTTCATGGTTTATTATTAGCATATGGATTGGAGAATTATTTGGAAAAGATGATGTTATCCAAATGATGACCGTTACGTTGCTGGCACTCTTCTAAACGGAAACGAAGATTGGCGATAACACGTTGACACATAGCTATCGATATTGCTGCCATTTCTGACCTGATGTTTTGCTTTAACTGGGTTAGATTCGTCGGTTTGTTTTGATAAACCTTACTTTTAAGGTACCCCCATGCAAAATAGTCAAGCGGGCTAAGGTCGGGGCTTCTGGGAGGCCAGTTGATGTTACCCCTTCGCGAAATGACTTTATTAGGGAATAATTTGTTAATAACTTCCATTGAATCATTTGAGGTATGGCAAGTGCTGGAACCACGTTCTTGAGTTGAAACCTGCAAACTCCTGCAACTCTGGGACCAAAAAATTTCGCAACATATCGCAATAACGGTCACTATTCACATTAATTGCTCGGCCTCGTTGATCTTCATGAAAATAAGGACCAATTATGCCTTTAGCAGACATAGCGGCCCAAACAACGACCTTTGGGCTATGCAGGGGTCGTTCATGCTTTCGTCTCGGACTCTCCACTGCCCAGTACCGACAATTCTGCTTATTAACATGACTATTCAGGTGAAAATTTGCTTTGTCACTGAACAGAATGTTGTTAAAGTTGTTAAATCGCTGTAGCATGTCGTTCGCAAAATTCAGTCGATTAGCATAGTCCGTATCCTTCAATTCTTGAAACAATTGAATTTTATAGGCTTTTAGATGTAAGTCTTTCTTTAAAATCGAATGTAAAGACGATTTTTTGATGTTCAACGCTTGGCTTCGCTTTCGGATGGATAAAGACGGATTTTGACGATCCGACGCCTCAACTTCTTCAATTGTTTCTTCATCGCGAACTGAACGAGGACGACCAGAGTTTTGAATTTTAACTGTCGCACCTGTATTCTCGAACATCCTGATCCATTTCCTAATGCTATCGTCACTTGGCGCGTGGCGTGTACGATATTCCGCACGATAGAGACGTTGAGCAGTCACTATTGAATCACCATTACGATAATACGCTCGTACGCAAAATGCGCGATGCGTCCCCGAGTACTGTTCCATCTTGACTAAAACTCCACAAAATTGCGGACGCCACGAACCCCTCCCCGCACCCTTTAGACGCCCCGTTTCGAATATGGCGCGAAAACAAATACCCGATACCCTTTCTGGACCAACGTCAAAATATTGTGCAAAGTAAAGCCTTGCCAAAAAAATACCATCATCATTCAGTCTCAAAAGAATTCCTGGGCGAAGCCGGGCAAATTAGCTAGTATATATATATATATATATATATATAAAAATTGTAACCTCTGTCTGTACATTGATTTTTTTCGCGAAATTTCACGATAACATTTCGTTTCACATGTCATAGACACCATAACTACATTTAGTTTCTTTCGCGTCTGTTTGTTTGTTTGTTACCTTTTCACGCATAAACGGCTGAACCGAATTTTATGAAACTTGGTATGTATATTACTACTAGCCCAACTTAGACTTTAGGCTATATTAATATTCTCTAAGATGAACAGGAGTGGGGGTTATAAGGGAGGCCGGAAATTAAAAATAGCGATATTTCGTTTCCTATTGCTTTTTCAGCAAATATGCATATAACAAAAGTTGTTTATTATGTAATTTAGAGTAACTTTTGTTATATGTACTTTTGCCGTATACGGAAGTATAAATGAGTTATACGCTAAAAACTATAGCGGAAGTCCACAATTTTATTTGGCACAAAAGACTCAACCGAACTAAACCAAACTCGCTATGTGAATTAATACTAACGATTTCCTTATAATAAGGCATACTAACATTTCTAGGGACGGGCAGGAGTGGGGGTTATAAGGGAGGCCTGAAATTAAAAATAGCGATATTTCGTTTCCTATTGCTTTTTCAGCAAATATAAACATAACAAAAGTTGTTTATTTTATTATTTAGAGTAAATTTTGATATATTCACTTTTGTTTTATAAAAAAGCATAAACAAGATATACACTAAAACTAAAACGGGGGCTAACTATTTTATTGGGCACTAACGGTTGAACCGAACTTAACAAAACTCGGTATGTCAATTAGCATTAATTCTTCCATAATTATAAGCTATATTAAAAGTTTTAGGTTCAAACGGGAGCGGGGGTTATAAGGGAGGTCTGAAGTAGAAATTCGCGATAGTTCGTATTCTATTTGTTTTTCGGCAACCGAGCACATGACAAAAGCTGTTTACTTTTTTATTTAGAGTAACTTTTGTTTTATATTTTTTTTTGAAAAAGAAGTTATGAAGCAAGTAATGTGCATAGAAATTTGATATGCTCAACAGTTTATTCCAATATGAACTACCAGGTACCTCACCTTTATGAAACTTGGTATGTATATTACTACTAACCCAACTTAGACTTCAGGCTATATTAATATCCTCTGAGACGAACAGGAGTGGGGGTTTTAAGGGAAGCCTGAAATTAAAAATAGCGACATTTCGTTCCCTATTGGTTTTTCGGCAATTATGCACATAACAAAAGTTGTTTATTTTGTTATTTAGAGTAACTTTTGTTATATACCTTATTTTCGTATACCGAATTATAAACGAGATATACGCTAAAACCTATAGCGGAAGTGAAGAATTTTATTTGGGACAAACGACCCAACCGAAATAAATAAAACTCGGTATGTGCATTAGCACTAACGCCTTCCTAATAATAAGCCATACTAACATTTCTAGGGACGGGCAGGAGTGGGGGTTATAAGGGAGGCCTGAAATTAATAATAGTGATATTTCGTTTCTTATTGGGATTTCGGCAAATATGCACATAACAAAAGTTGTTTATTTTATTATTTAGAGAAATTTGCTCAACAATTCTTTTCAATATGAACTACCAGGTACAGCACCTGGAAAAATTAATTTTAATGTATGTTAATATTTTGTCCTTAATAATTCAAATCTATGCACAATGCACAGGAAACGGGAAATATAGAGGACAGTGAAGTCTTACATAAAAAATTAATTTTATTATTAACAAATCCACAGAAACGACGGGTATTAACCCGTATAACACTGGGACGGGTAAATGTCAAAATATTGTGCAAAGTCAAGCCTTGCCAAAAAAATATCATCACCATTCAGCCTCAAATGAATTCCCGGGCGAAGCCGGGTATCTAAGCTAGTATATATATATATATATATTTTTTTTTTGAACGGACCTCATTTTCTGAATCTCTAGGTCAGGATCGATGAATATGTAAAGAAATTTTTCGAAAATCGTGTCATGAGTACCTTGATAGCTGACTTGCCTTAAGGGAAATCTGCTAAAATGACTATGAATGGGCTATTCTATTAGTTCTTGGAGACTAGTTCAATGACGTAGTATGTTATCTACATCTGCCCGACCAATGCCATACACTCCTTTTGGTTCACCTCCAAAACAACCTGTTGGTCCTCGGTTCTTATAATAATTAGTTTTTTTTTATTAATTCTATATATTTTTCATTAACATGAAATATAAACTACTTTTGAATTGTTAAATACCTCAAATGTATTATATTGCGATTATGGTGTATCATTTGGTTTAAAGCTAGATAGATATTAATGTCCTGAGTAAACCTACTTATTTTATTTATTTATTTTTTCGTTTCATTTGTTAATTTTATTTATAATTATCTTACTTATTTTAATATTTTATTTCATTATTTTTTTTGTATAATATATTTGAGTAGATAGTTCATTAACGTGTATATATTGTAAAATAAAAATGTATTTAAACATAATCATACGTGTAATATGCCATGTGACAATGGAACGTGAATTCAAATAAATAACTCCTCATAGAGAAAAAAACAACAAAAAAAGTCCGTCCCGCAGGGGCTGCGTAAAGTAAGCAGATTTCCCACGTGAAGTTTTACAATAGAGAAATCTGCCCAATAACAACTGTAGTAGTAAGGGATCTCTAAACCTATTCACGAGGGACGAACAGTTACGGAATCGGCCGCCAGAGCTCTCGGCGGAAAGTTCCGAACATAGCCGACGACACACAGAATACAAATGCAAATATCTCGGTTAATATTCAAGATAGAGAATAAATGTATATAACAATATTTATAGTAAATTTAATTTGCAATAAGATTGATTCTATACAATTTTTCGATCGCATAATAACGGAGATATTTTGAATTTTCAAAAATCCCCCCTCCCACTGGTCCAATTTCAGCCATTAACGAACTTGATCTTCCTTTTCACATAAAACGATTAAATTCCGAGTTTGGTAACGATAAAAAAAAATTGCGACCGCTTAGCGTTAACAGACAAATATATATATATATATATATATATATATATATATATATATATATATATATATATATATATATATATATAATTGTAATACCTCTTGGCCGTCACTGGCTGATGGTTGAGTACCGCTGGCAAGCGCTTTCGATGCGATGGCATCATCTTCAAGCATGTCGATGCTTGAAGCCAAGTTGTTTACGTTTAGTCCAGATCTGTTTACTTACCATTAAGATCTGTCAAACGAGGGGTGTTGATGTTCAGGTAAATTGTTTTTGTGTGGTGGGTTGTTTACGTTTTAAATCAAGATCTGTTTACTTACCACTCAGATCTGTCAACGGGTTGTGTTGGTGTTCAGGTAAGTTGTTATGTGTGGTGGGTTGTTTACGTTTTATTAGATCTGTTTACTTACCATTCAGATCTGTCAAACGAGGTGCGTTTTAACTAGTGTTCAGGTAAATTGTTATCGTGTAGTGGGTCTTTGTCCTCATCCGTATGGGTTGTTTACATTTCTAGTGTTATTGTTTGTGTGGTGGTCTGGTATAATTTGATATGTAGATACAGGTTTAATGTGATATTTGCAACATTGTTATTATACATTACAAAATGATGTATCATAGATCAATAAACAAATTATTAAATACAATATGGAACTACCTACGTCGTCGCTTTGTCTGTTGATACTCCTGCGTGAGTCCGTCCGTTGGCATCTTCCGTTTATTATTCCTTTTAAATAGTTGTAGTGGTCTGAAGATCGTGTCCAAGCTAGTGTTGAGCTGTTCGTTGATAATGTCTCCGTTGAATGTCCGTTGTTTGTATATCTCCATATTCTCTACATGTCCAATCGTCGGCCTTTCGTTTGTCGGTGTAGAAGTTTCATCCTGTCAGCTATACTCGTCGGGTCGTGGCAGTGGTCGTTCAGGTGGTTGGCGAAGTTGGAGTCTCGTTTGTTAAGTCTGAATGAGCGGATATGTTCGGTGTATCGCGTTTTCAGTCTGTTTGCCAATGTATGTGTTGTTACAGCTGCACGTGAGTTTCTATACTATATATATAATTTTGAACGGACCTCATTTTCGTCATCTGCTGGGTAGGATCGATGGACATTTGAAGAAATTTTTCGAAACTCGCGTCATGAGTACGACCTCAATACCTGATTTCCCTCAAGGGAAATCTGCTAAAAACCTTATTATTTCTGGGGATTCGATTTATCTGTGAGTATTAGGAATTTATTTAGTAACGAATTCGTTAAATAAAATCCTCAGTTCTATACTGAGAATAAGTAGGCAGCCTTTAGATAATCCTTCTCGTATAACGAAGGCAAAATAAAATAGACGTTAATTTAATTGATTTGGGAACTTTTTAAATCAGACACATGCACCCGACAGCCTATATGCCAAGGGAAATTTCCCTAATAAAAGCTGAAAGTAATACTAGCAGGAATTCATCCGTTCCCAAAGTTTAAATAAGTTAACAATATTACCTAAGTTCTGGTGTAAAAGTTCGTTACGAGGTTGTTGACCAAACTAAGCTTTCTCAAGTTCGATTTAACAATAGCCAATCTTCATGTACGTTAAATTACATTGTTTGAGTATAATCAATATTTCAAGTGAGTGAAAATAATGCTGAAAACTAAAAATAACTTTATTAATAGCATATATTGTAACAGGTCAGTTCCGCCAGTTTATATAATACTGTTTCCATTTCAAGCCTGGTGGACGTTGTACTGAGTATTTACATAAATAAATAAATATACCTCCAATATTTATGCAGTTAATTAGTGGGCTAGTGACTAACCACTAGTCGTTATTTACTTTAGTTATTCTCAAGTTGTTTATGTTTGTAAGCTGTGCTCTCCGATACGGTCTTGGATCATGAAGCGAATTTTGGATTTTCCAAATGATATATTTATTTTAATTTATATATTTTGTTAGCAGTATTAACATTCTGATGGGTCACTTACGAATTTTCAAAGCAAATCATGGAAATATTATTTGAAACAAGAAAATGGAGGTAAAGATTACCTGGTGTTATAAGAGTATAGTTGCCACAAGTACCATGGTGTATCAAATCTGATACAAACAAAAATATAGACAAATTTCAGGCATAGAACAAAAATACACTAAAGAAAGGAATAAAGGCACGCAAACACTAACTTTTAAGTATGTGTTATAAAGGTCTGGTGGAAAAAGAGGAATAAGTTTACACAAACGGGAAATGATGAACATAAGTCATCATCTATTATTTTATTTGATATTTATTTTATTAAAATACTAATGTTTATATATATATATATATATATATATATATATATATATAAAATTGTAACCTCAATGATTTTTTTCTCGAAATTTCACGATACTTTTTCGTTTCACACCACCATATCTTATGACGTACCTACCTGAAACAGCTATCATCCTTTGGATTTGTACCGCATCAAGGGAAAGGAGCTTTTATTCATACATGGTTTAGAAGACAGAATACTTCCTATGAATATGAATAATACTCTCCATTACGTTATAAAAAAAACTGCATGCTCAGGAGACGGGAAATATAAAACTATTGAAGACAGTGAAGCTTAACAGAACAAATAATTTTATTATTAACAAATATCCACAGCTACGACGGGTATAAACACTGGACGGGGAAATGTCAAAATATGTTGCAAAGTAAAGCCTTGCCAAAAAAATACCATCATTTCAGCCTCAAATGAATTCCCGGGCGAACCGGGTAACTTAGCTAGTATATATATATATATATATATGTGTGTGTGTGTGTGTGTGTGTGTGTGTATGTGTGATATATAAACGATTTATAAGGAAATAAATAAAAGGAAAATATCTCCGTAATTATGCGTGGGATCGAAAAAGTGTGTAGAACTAATCTTATTGTAAACCCCCACTCCTACTCATGTCGTAATAATAATAAGCTGTTATAACATAAACCTGTTTATTCTAAGCTTAAATACCAAGTATTGTTTCCATTATGCGAGATACATGCAAATTCGTTTTGTAATGACGTTATCAATTTAGGTTTTACCTTCTTGTCTGGAAACTGTTCATTTCATCTATACCAGGTAAGGGATGAGCAACCTTTTTAATCAACGAGCCTTAAATTAATTAAGATTAATTTTAAATTTTAAAATTTTTTTGGGGGGCCGCACTTATTAATAATTTACAATATTTATAATGGACAGAATAAACAAAATATAAAATTTTAAAAAAAGTAAAGATTTCATATATAAATTGATTGCATGTTTGAATAAGCAGTCGAAACGTGAGTAACTCGTCACAAAAAATTGTTTCAGTTTAGTATGTACTACCATTTTATTATAATTAATTTTATGATAATATATTAATGGGAGACAGTCGATAAAATTAATTCAATTTTAGATATGCTTGGCGGGCCGCATAAACATGTTTAATGGGGCCGCGGGCCACGTGTTACTCATCCCTGATCTATACCATAGCCGACATTTAATATTTTTATCCATCATTAAAGTGTATTAGTGATTGGCAAAAATCCGACCAGGAACAGGTGGGGTTTACAGAGGGAGGGGAATTCGAAAATTAAAAATATTGCCATTATGAGTTGGCTTTTAGCAGATTTCCCTTAAGGGAAATCAGCTATTGAGGTCGTACTCATGACGTGATTTTCGAAAATTTTCTTCAAATGTCCATCGATCCTACCCAGGTGATAACGGAAATGAGGTCCGTTCAAAATTTTATATATATATATATATATATATATATATATATATATATATATATATATATATATAGATAGATATATATATATTTGTCTGTTAACGCTCTAGCGGTCGCAATTTTTGTTTGATCGTTACGAAACTCGATATTTAACCGTTTTATGTAAAAAGACAGATCAAGTTCGTTAATGGCTGAAATCGGACCAGAAGGAGGGGGGGTTTAAAGGGGGATTTTCGAAAATTCAAAATATCTCCGTTACTATGCATCGGATCGAAAAATTGTACAGAACCAATCTTATTGCAAATTAAATTTACTATAAATATTGTTATATACATTTATTCTCTATCTTGAATATTAACCGAGATATTTGCATTTTTATGAAGTCTGTGGTGGGGTATAGTTCGGATTATGTCGGCCATCTTCGTCATTTCTCGGCTCAGGCGGAAGCTTCTTCTAACCTGGCGTTTTTAACCTTACCTTACCTTCCTTACTTTGTGAGATTTATGCAAATACGTTTTGTTCATCCACCCCTCCCCCTTCTTTAGTTCTTGGACTACTAAAATTTGAGTTATTAAAATATAAATTATTCTTACAATTCAGAAGCCGTTCAGTTCAGTTACAATTCAGACATCGTTTCAGTTGGGTATTTATTTTAATTAACTGAAAGATTTCTCATTATCTAATCACGGTGGTATTGTGTTACCAGTATGCAGATTTCTCTATTGTAAAACTTCACAGGGGAAATCTGCTTAGTTTACGCAGTCCCTGCGTGACGGACTTTTTTCTTTCTCAGAAATCTAGAATATATGGTCACGTGAGTTGTATACCAGCTCGTGGGAAATCTGCTTAGCTTACGAAGCCCTTCATTTTTTTTTTTTTTTTTTTTTTTGGATTGATAAATATATACTACTGACACAGAGAATTATGATAAAGAGAAAACAAATAATTTTTAAAAATATTAGTTTATTGTATAGTAATGAATAATGTTAGTTGTGTGTTGAATTATTTGCCCAGAGGACCCCAGCCATAGGAGACAAATAGCTGAGGTATCGAAGGCTGCTTTACATTCTCTTGCTCGTCCTGAGGTTTGCTGGCTGTCAGGTACTCCACAGAAGGCTCGTCAGCACTCATACTCTCTTCTCCCATCTCGTTCAACGGGCTCCACTGGAACACCGAAAAAAAACTATCAGCTATTGAGGTTGTACTCATGACGAGATTTTCGAAATTTTTCTTCAAATGTCCATCGATCCTACCCAGGAGATGACGAAAATGAGGTCCGTTCAAAACTGTATATATATATCTATCTATCTATATATTAGTTTGTTACCGCTCTAGCGGTCGCAATTTTTGTTTTATCGTTACCAAACTTGATATATAATCGTTTTATACAAAAAGAAAGACAAAGTTCGTTAATGGCTGAAATCGGGCCAGGGGGAGGGGGAGAATTTCGAAAATGCTTAATATCTCTGTTATTATGCGTCGGATTGAAAAATTGAATAGAACCAATCTTATTGCAAATGTAATGTTCTATAAATGTTGTTATGTACATTTTTTCACTATCTTGATTATTGACTGAGATATTTGCATTTTTTTAGTTTTCGGTCTTCAGTAAAGCCCCACTCCTACTCATCTCTTATTTTCAATATTCTATTATCTTATGAAGCACATTATTTGAAGCTTAAATACCAAATATTGTTCTCATTGAACTTTTAAGTTTTGAGATAAATGCAAATACGTGGCGCACGTGGGAAATCTGCTTAGTTAACCCAGCCCCTGCGTGACGGACCTTTTGTATCCTAATGGGATACTTTCAATGAA